>JANAVB010005597.1:45927479-46074519 GCA_029216955.1 Iris pallida
CGGGCACTTAATAGTCCCAAGGGGGCTGCCATGTAAGAACTCGGAAATCCATTCTCTCCATGCCATCATTATTTTATTTAACTTAATGGTCCCTACGTTGAGTGAAGTTCCATGCCGTGGATCATGGTCATTCGAATGAGTACTTTCGTACGGGGTACGATATGCGCAACTCTACAACGATACCCGTGCGGCTAGGTTGTAGGTTTTACATAGCGTAATGCAACAATCAATTTAACCACGGAATAATCATGCCTTGACCATAAAGTACACATGTTGTCTTTGTAAGATAAATAGAAAATTAACTAATAAATAATTACTTTTGAAGCCTGCATGTGCCTGTATGCCAATATTCGGGATCGGCTAATCGAGTACAATAGTTCATTACATGAACGTGTCTCATTCATTCATTTCAATAAGACGACTAGCCAGTCTCTTAGTTCCAACTAGGAACGCATGATCAATTATTTAGTCCATGTCATAATCATTATCAATGGTGACAAGGCATGAAAGTCATCAATATTACATGGGGTCGAGCCTATAACTCCTCAGAATTAAGTTCTAGTCATACTGGGTATCCATGGATCAATCAAGACACATGACACATTCTACACAACAATCCATATTTACAATATTAATATGTCATGATTTATCAAGTTCATGCAAAAAGGCGTAAGGATATAATAGAAGAATTATCATGCCATCATTAAATGAATAATTATAAGACAATTAAAACACCCAGGTCAAGAAGTCACGCCAACAAATCTATGCTAAGGCCAAAAGTCACGCAAGAAGTCTATGCTTAAGACCAACAAGTCACGCTAAGTCTAGCTGGGGTGAGCGTGGAAAATGGGCGTGAATAGTAAGCGTGAAAAGTGATACACGCTGGCAAGCGTGAGCGTGAAAAGTCACGCAAGCAAGCACAGCGTGAGCGTGAAGGAAAATTCGCGCAGACTTTAGTGAGCATGAAAAGGTGACAAGAAATCTATGCACGCAAGGATGTGCGTGACTAAAATACACGCACGCTCATGGATGTGTGCGTGACTGAAAATACACGCACGCTCATGAGAACGTTAGCGTGACTAAAAAATACACGCACGCTCATGAGAACGTTAGCGTGACTAAAAATACACGCAGACACGTACAGACGTGTGCGTGACTGAAAATACACGCAGACACGTACAGACGTATGCGTGACTGAAAATACACGCAAACACGTAAAGACGCGTGCGTGACTGAAAATACACGCAAACACGTAAAGACGCATGCGTGACTGGGCTGATGTTTTACGCGAGCACGTAAAAACGTGTGCGTACAACATTTCCCGAACTCCAAGTACTATGGAGCCTTCGCTCCAGTGCCAGAGAAATACACCCAAAGTTGATGGACTAAGAACCCATGAACAGCCGAAATACTACAACTTAGATCTAGAGAAAACCAGCCGGAGAAATCGAAAATGCTAAGAACTAATATCTCTTGGAATCACGAGAAGAAGGCAAATGAACCAAAAAATGGGTGATTGAGAAGCAAGTTTGCACTTGCCTACTGCTGCTGCCGGTTAGGTGGAGAAGTAATGAGAGGAAGAAGAAGAAGTAATGGTGAGAATGAAGTAATGAGGAGAGAGAAAGAGATGGAAGCTTTAAATAGGGGGAGTGGTGGTAGGTGGGGTGTTGGGCCGGGTTTAAGGGGATTCAGCAAACCGAAACCCAATAAGACTAAAGCAACAAATAAAATGCAGGAAATAAAATTGCAGAAATATAATTGCAGAAATAAAATTGTAGGAAATTAATTAACATGAAAATTTTAAAGAGCAGATAATTAATTAACATGAAACTAAAGGAATTTAAATACAGAATAATACATGATAAATACTAAATAAATACACATAAGTTGTACATATATAAAAATACGCATTCCGGGAACGGGGAGTGACACTCCGGCTCCTCGAAAATACGTTCCTTTTGCGACAAACCGGACCTCGTTTCGACTTTCAAGTCAAAAGTTATGGCCCTTCAAAGTTTCAACTGGCCATAAAATTCAGAAGAATGATCATTCTCCGTGGTAATATCACAGAGAATAGCCATTCTCCGTGCTAAAATCACGGAGAATGGTTATTCTCCTTGTTAAATTGACAAAGAATAGCCATTATCCGTGTTAGAATGACGGAGAATTGCCATTCTCCGTCAATTTAACAAGGAGAATGGGCATTCTCCGTGCTAATTCTCCGTGCTAAAACCACGGAGAATGGTCATTCTCCGTGCTAAAACCACGGAGAATTGCCATTCTCCTTGTTAAATTGACAAAGAATGGTCATTCTCCGTGTTAATATGACGGAGAATGGTCATTCTCCGTCATTTTAACAAGAAGAATGACCATTCTCCGTCATTTTAACACGGAGAATGGCCATTCTCCGTGTTAAAATGACGGAGAATGGCCATTCTCAATCATTTTATCACGGAGTCATTCTCTGTCATTTTAACACGAAGAATGGCCATTCTTCGTCATTTTGACATGGAGAATGGTCATTCTCCGTCATTTTTCCGTCATTTTGACACGGAGAATGGCCATTCTCTATCATTTTGACATGGATAAGGCCATTCTCCGTGGCTTTAGCACGGAGAATGGTCATTCTCTGTCATTTTAACACGGAGAATGGACATTCTCCATTATTTTGACACAGAAAATGGTCCTTCTTCGTGTTAAAATGACGGAGAATGGCCATTCTCAGTCATTTTATCACGGAGCCATTCTCCGTCATTTTGACACGGAGAATGGCCATTCTCCGTCATTTTGACACGAAGAATGGCCATTCTCCGTCATTTTGACATGGATAAGGCCATTCTCCGTGATTTTAGCACGGAGAATGGCTATTCTCCGTCATTTTGACACGGAGAATGACCATTCTCCGTAATTTTAACACGGAGAATGATGGAGAACAGTCGACAGAAACCTAAAACCTATTTTTTTTTACTTTTTTGTGAAAAAAATTTGTCAGGAACAAAAATTCAAGAGTTTTCGTTCTTCTTTCAAAATGATGCTAACTCTTATGGAAAAGAAGAAGAAGATCTTCTCTCCACAATTGACCTAATCGCCGAAAAACTTCAAATCTCTCCACGATGATGATGGTGATGATGATGATGAGCGATGATCTGATTTCGACTGAAGAAAAGTACAGTGAACTACGAACGATCTTTGCGATCTCTGCTGAAGATGAGAGCAATGAAATTCAGATCTCTCGTGAAGAAGAAGAAGACGAAAATCACAATCCAAATCTGAGTTTGTGCGAAGGGTAGTTATGGTATTATAAAGATGACAATTTTGTAAATACAGAGCATCTAAAGGGAATCTTGGAATATTTAACGTGGAAATATATAATTCTGGGCATTTCATAAAACCCATCCTGCGGGTGGATTTTTCATACAAACCAACCCCGAAATTGAATTTCTCAACAATTTCCACACACATATATATATATATATATATATATATATATATATATATATATATATATATATATATATATATATATATTTGAAAGAAGATAATTGTGGCGAACGCTCCCACCGAGAAGGCGGGAATCGATCTCCTGACCACTCGGGCCACATGCCTCACCACTACCACTAGGATAGAGGGTCATTGGCTATATATATATATATATATATATATATATATATATATATATATATATATATATATATATATATATATCATACTTTTTAATTAAAAAGTTTAAACCCTATATTTTTCAACACAAATTCTTCAACTCCTTCTAAACTCATGTCAGTTTGTATTTTGTAACTATTGGTACTTGATTGCTATTTCATTATATGTTTACTATTAATCGTATTTAAATTATTTTAAATATTATATTAGAGTCCTATAAATTCGATGGATCCGACCCAACCCAAGCTTTCTCCGGACTCAGTCGTGGGCTTCATATGTTGAACCCGAGGTCGAGTTGGGCTTGGGCTCGGACTAGGTTTGTTATTCATCGGGTTGGGCTCAGGATGAGTTCAAGTACGATCCAACCCGTCCGAGTTGCACCTCTAATTTGGGGTTGCTCATCACTGCAATTTGGAAGCAGCAAAATGATACACATTAAATATGTTCCTACAAAAAAAATGTTCCTACAATTTGAGTAGTTGCCTCTGCTCAACAATGTTCATCAGTGCAATTTGGTGAATTATTCTTGCAATTTAGATACAAATTGACATTTTCAAATAATATGTCAACTTCCATTTGCATGGTAGGGACATGGTTATGACTTTTCGAGATATGAATGCAAAGAAAATATGTATATGATATATGTTGGTGTTTAATTTGAATTTGGTCATCAGTGACTCTTTTCCATATTCCATGTTGAGACAAATCTCAACTGATTGTATTTCAGTATTTGAGCTATTATTTATTATCATGTATACATGAGGTGTGTTAGCTCAAGTCGATAGTGTGATGGGGCATTTTTCTAGTGGACATGGTTCAAATTTCACAACAAACGTTTATTTTTTACACTATTTCTTGGAAGGATTCCCTTTGGAGAGATCGGACTCACACGTGGGTGAAGGACACAAAGTAGCGCTTTGATGATGCACTTTGCACTTCTTACGTATTCATCTGGCATGATTAAGCTGCAGAAGCATCATGTGTTCTGTGGTACTGTGATTTTGCGGTGTCCGCGTGTTCTATATGTTCCACGATTCTACAGTCCGTAGGTTCCGCATGACTATGATTTCGTTGGCCTTCTGCTTTGTTGTCGTAGTTTTGTTATTGTTGGGACTGTTCAGTTTTATAATGACCATATTTGTAAGGATTTATTGCTGGTAACTACATATTTTATTAGGATTTACTCTCTGGTCCCTCTGTTAGTGAGCGCTTTTTGTTGCTAAAGAGTTGGCTCCCCTATAAGGTTTGTGTTTTTGCACTTATGAGGACATGAGATAAAAAAGAAAGAAGAAGAAGATGAAGAAGCATTAACCGAGTGCCTTGTCCGTGCTTTGTCCAACGTCTAACACGTACTGAGCATTCCATAAGTTCTTTCGATCTTGTTGATTGTTGAAAATGAATCGACAAAAATGGTTGAATCTCGCTTTGAGCAATATCATTTCTCCACTAAATGTCTTAAGAAACTTGCTTCTGGCATCTAACAACATTGTTACTGAAAAGAAGGCATTTTGTGTCAAAGTAGACAATTGATTTCCTACTTGTTTTTCATCTGTTCTTCCTAGGAAGATCAATCAGCAAGCTTGCTTGCTATTTCACCACTTTTGTGGTCTCTCGTCTATCCGAAAGTTGTGTAAATTTTTTGTGATTTTACCAACAATCTAAACATATAACATGGATGCTATCGCGAACATGATTACTGCTCTACAACAGTGGAAGAGAGAACAACCTACACAAGTTTTTAATCCTCGACTCCTTTGGAGGATTCATTGATTCGTCCTACAACAAGACGGAGAAAACGATAGACATCTGAGAGTCTTTGGAAAAACAGTACAAGGTGATGAAAATATGTCCAAATTATGAACCTAAGGCTATGCCACTAGTGGATAAATTCATGATTTCTGCTCAATCGTCTGTTGAGATCGGCGAAACTGGCGATGGTAGATAGCGGGGGGGGGGGGGGGGGAGTCACGGTCGGTGGCAAGAGGAGGGGTGGTTCATGCAGACCGGTGGTCGAGTTATTTTTTTGGTTGCCGAGCGGACGAAGGAGGAGGAGAATGTTGAGCGAGATATATTTAAAAAAATTCTGTTTGGTTAACTACGAAGATTAGAGAAATATAGAAAAAGAAGATGACTCAATGAGAGGAAGAGGTTACAAATCAGTTGCCAATTTTAAATTAGTGGGAGGTGTAATTGACTATATTATCCTGACATAATATATTTTATCTTAAGAATCTATATAATCCAAATACCAAATATCCCTGGTATTTGGATTATATAATAGTATAGATTATCATGTATACATGAGGTCATGTGTTAGCTCAAGTTGATAGTGTGATGGGGCATTTTTCTAGTGGACATGGTTCAAATTTCACAACAAACGTTTATTTTTGACACTATTTCTTGGAAGGATTCCCTTTGGAGAGATCAGACTCACACGTGGGCGAAGGGCACAAAGTGGCGCTTTGACGATGTACTTTGCACTTCTTACGTATGCATCAGGCATGATTAAGCAGCAGAAGCATCATGTGTTCTGTGGTACTGTGATTTTGCGGCGTCCGCGTGTTCTATATGTTCCACGATTCTACAGTCCGTAGGTTCCGCATGACTATGATTTCGTTGGCCTTCTGCTTTGTCGTCGTAGTTTTGTTATTGTTGGGACTGTTCAGTTTTATAATGACCATATTTGTAAGGATTTACTGCTGGTAACTACATATTTTATTAGGATTTACTCTCTGGTCCCCCTGTTAGTGAGCGCTTTTTGTTGCTAAAGAGTTGGCTCCCCTATAAGGTTTGTGTTTTTTCACTTACGAGGACATGAGATAAAAAAGAAAGAAGAAGAAGACGAAGAAGATGAAAGAAGCATTAACCGTGTGCCTTGTCCGACGTCTAACACGTACTGAGCATTCCATAAGTTCTTTCGATCTTGTTGATTGTTGAAAATGAATAGACAAAAATGGTTGAATCTCACTTTGAGCAATATCATTTCTCCACTAAACGTCTTAAGAAACTTGCTTCTGGCATCTAACAACATTGTTACTGAAAAGAAGGCATTTTGTGTCAAAGTAGACAATTGATTTCCTACTTGTTTTTCATCTGTTCTTCCTAGGAAGATCAATCAGCAAGCTTGCTTGCTATTTCACCACTTTTGTGGTCTCTCGTCTATCCGAAACTTGTGTAAATTTTTTGTGATTTTACCAACAATCTAAACATATAACATGGATGCTATCGCGAACATGATTACTGCTCTACAACAGTGGAAGAGAGAACAACCTACACAAGTTTTTAATCCTCGACTCCTTTGGAGGATTCATTGATTCGTCCAACAACAAGACGGAGAAAACGATAGACATCTGAGAGTCTTTGGAAAAACAGTACAAGGTGATGAAAATATGTCCAAATTATGAACCTAAGGCTATGCCACTAGTGGATAAATTCATGGTAGGAGTTATTCTCTCCAAACTTCCTACCATATGAGATCGATCATCTACGGATATGTACCGCAAAAAGAAAGATATAAAATTTAAAGATCTTGTGTACTTCATTTATATTGAGGACGAAGGCAGGAACAAGTTCAAGGTGAACTCCATGTCCAAGAAATTTGCCAAAGCAAACATGGTCCGGTCTGAGGATTAGACTGGACAACAAAATGTGACATTCAACCAGAAGAAGGACTCTAACCATCTGAGGGTGAAGTCTACTTCCTTCAAGATTACACCCCCCAATTGTAAAGCATGTTTCTACTGTCGCAAAGAATCTGATTTCTGGAAGCTTGTTGTACAATGTAGGCATTTGAGGATGTACATCAATGTTGATCAGATGGTGGTGTCCTATAAGGAAGCATATTTTAGGAAAACTTTTTGTACCGAAGAGATGTTCAAACCTCAACTTGTAAGTCCGAGTGATTGTATTAATTAAATCTTTGTTTCTAATTATCCTATTGACTTATGATACAATAGATTAGGACATGTTCATTATATAATAATTAACAAAATGTCTAGTCTATCCCTTATCTCTAATTTTGGGGGTAAGGAGATGGAGAAATATGAAGTTTGTACTCATACTAAGAATGTAAGAAACCGTTCGAGCGGGTTAACCAAAAGTACAGATTTTCTGGATTTTATGCACTCGGATATTTGACTTCAAGCACTTCTCCATGAAGGTTGGGATAAAATATTTTATCACCTTCATCGATAATTACTCAGAGTACACTTTCGTCTACCTTCTCAAGCCAAAAAATGAAGAATTCGAGAACTTCAAGGACTCCAAGGCAGAAGACGAAAGTCAAACATGTCACAACTCAAGAGACTCATAAGTAATCGAGATAAAGAGTATTATTCTCTTGAATTGGCATTGTTCTGCAGAGAACATGAAATTGTCAACAAGACTATACTCCCCTCAAGCTAATAAAATTGCAGAAAGGAAGAACCGTACTCTAACAAAGATGATGAACTCCATGCTTTTAAAAGCGAATTCTTACAAACTGCTTTTGGGGGGAAGCTATTGTTTGCAAAAACAAAAAGTTGTTCTATTACAAACTTTAGAAAAGAGTACAAGAGTACAATTTGAATTCTGGGAAAGTACAACTATAGGAATCTGATCAGAAGACGATCACTTTATCCCTTGGACTATGTGAACTTGAAAACTGGAGCCTCTGGAGAATGCAGCAGCAACTTTGCAAGAGTACTTGATCTCTGTGTGATGCTTTGAAAGTGATTGGAAACTCTATTTATAGAGTTCTGGAAATAACTGTTTTAGCAGTTATTCTGATGTGCGCGAGGCTGGATTGTGCCACATTGGGTTGCGCCAACCTTGTGTTGCGCCAACTTTCATTCAGTTAACAATCGTGTACTAATCTGTATTTAGACGCGTGGCATCATGTGATTGAGATGCGCGTGGTCGTGTACAGAATAGTCGACACGTCTTGAGAGATTAGTGGCATGTGCGCCACGTCATCCAGTTTTAGAAATGAAAATTGTTTCAACTTTATCAGGTTGTGCGAGCTTCAGTCAACAAGTCAAACTGCGCCTGATTGGGTTGCGCCTAGGCGCAACTTAATGCATAGGCACGTGGCAGCTTTTGAGAAGAAGTTGTTCGGATTGCGCCTAGGCGCAACTAAGGAATTTGTTTAGATTGTGCCTAGGCGCCACTCATAAGATGTGCAGGACAGCTGTCAATTAAATCTCCTCGAGCGGCACAATTCGAGGGATTCGAAAAGATTTTCTCCGTTTATTGTGCTGTCAGTTGTCAGTGCTGTCAGGCAATGATAGCAATTAAATGTCAGACGCCACGTAGACTTTGGCGCAATATGACTGAGCGCAGTCTGATATATGACACAACCTGATCAGTAGCGCAGCTTGATCTCCGAGCTTCATATCAGTGGCACAGCTTGATTTTTGGGGCGTAATTTGATTGCTGGGTGATAAAATCATGACGCAACTTGATTTTTAGGCCCTACAAGACCCTCTTCAAAGTTTTCGAAACTTAAGAACACTTCAAAGTTTTGAAATACTTTGAATTATGAAACTTTTTACTTAGATTGCGCCAGTCAATGCCCAGCCGCCATAATTAAATTTTTTTCTCGAAAACATACGATCTCCCATGAAGAATATGAAGAGTTAGTTTAGTTATATATATAGGGGTTGGTCCTTGTACTTATTTTTCACTTCTGCACTTCGATGGCACCTAAGAAGAAGGAGATGGAGACCGATGCTGACACTAAAGTCAAGTCCCCTGAAGCAAAACCTGATGTCACGCCTACAACTTATTTGTTGGAGGCTGACCCGTCATTGAGGGCGGTGAACTTCTTGGACTGTTTTGGTTTAAATCCAACAGTCTTCAATCACTCGAGTGGTGGGCCATCACTTTCCTCTGAAGAGCGCGGCGATTCGGAGGGATTCCTTAATCTGATGCGTCGTTCGGGGATCCGCAACATGCAAGAATTGGACGCTGCCCTTCGTCATACCAATGAAGACGAAAAAAAGAAATAATGTTAAGCGTTCCAGCTTTTTATTTTATTTTCATGTGTCCTCTCCTACTTGTATGTAGGGGTCTATCCCTCTTTATGGAATAAAATTTATAATTTCTGACATCATTATTGTGTAGCTGTGATTTCAAGTGGAGCATGTAAATATGCTCATTTGACTAATTCAATGCTTACTGTTTCTTTGAGAGACACATGGCAGCCATCATGTGGTTTTAAGCGCCTATTGTTTAGCTCTTTCCCGAAATAAACTCCCAGGACAACGTACTGTTCACATCTTCTGTTCACATCTTCAACGCTTTTAAAAGGATAGCCAAAACGAAAAAGACATCCATGCTTTCTCAAAAAGAAATGACTTCTTACAAGGTCCCACTATCCAGCAAAAATCCATCATCTACAAGTTCAATTGCGCCACTTCAACCTGATGCTATTCTTTTGCATGCCACACCTTCGGAAGTTGGTAAGTCTCAACAAAGAACCAATAGTTTTCACACATGAGCGTTTTTTTTTTTGCGCCATTTTTACTAAGACAGTTTTGACGATAAGCGCTGTCTTATAGAAATGAATCACATGCTGAAGATGTGCGCTTGAAATTCTGAGAAAAGGCGCGCACTGCGGTCTAGTGCCTGACTCCGATCAGATGCGCACATTGTTGATATGCGCCTGTTGGTCGGCGCACTCTGTTGATATGCGCCTGTTGATCGACGCACTCTGTTGATATGCGCCTGTTGATCGGCGCACACTGTTGATTATGCGCCTGTTGATCGGCGCACACTGTTGATATGCGCATGTTGATCGGCGCGCACTGTTGATATGCGCTTATTGATCGGCGCGCACTGTTGATATGCGCCTGTTGATCGGCGCGCAGTATTGATATGCGCCTGTTGATCAACGCACAATTTTGATAAATTTTACTAACTTTTCTTTCTTTGTTAATATTTGCAGAAGTTTGGTTGGAAAGCTTCTTCAAAACTGGCATCGGCGACCTGGAGGCTATGAAGAGCATTCTTCTGACACCCACATCAGACAGCTCATATGATTCTGACACTCAAATCAGACAGCTCAGGACTCTCTGTGTTCAAAAAGGGTCTTCCTTAGATGGTAGGAAGAGCCTTTATACATGAGAGTTGGATGGTGGAGAGACAGAATTAGGAATCGTATCACAAGGTTGATCTCATTCCTATTTTCTATGACGGGTCGTCTTTTCTCCACCAGTTGTATTGACAGCAGCTTATCTTTGAGTTGTTGTACTCTGTGGTTCTCCTCGTGCCTTTCTGAGAGAGAAGACCAGAGTTGATTCCATTGTCTTGCTCGCTGCTTCAGGACGAGATGACAAGGAACTGGCATCAACAAGAAGATCCAAAGATGTAATAGACCTTCATTTGTCATACTTAGAATGAAAATCTAGGATGTAGTAGATTTCCATTAATATGTATCTATATTTTTAAAGAAGGAATAAAAGAATGATTTTCTCTTCTTTATGATTTGATTTTGATGTGATGGAAAATAAAATCCAGGAGAAATGTGGATGTGACAAGTTGCTGATATAAATAATCAGAATTCATAGGTATGGAGCACGTGAATTCATAAAAATAAGAGAATCAATGCCAAATGAATGATAAGTCAAAGAAAGTGAATGAATGAACAGTTGTCTCGATTTTCTATGAAAAGATTCTGAATGAATGAACAGTTGTCTCGATTCTCGAGGAAGAGAATAAATGAATGAACAGTTATAAATGAATGAACCGTTGGACTTCTTTCGGAAAGTCGCATCAGTTCTCGAAACCGACTATCTAGTCGTTCTATCTATAAATAGAGCAAAACTTTCGTAGATATCGTCAATTTCTTTTCTTTCTGTACAAAATGTCTTCCAAAGATTTGCTCACTCTGAAGATCGAAGAAAAGACCGAGACGCCTCCTGCCGAGCCTCCGAAGCCTCCTCAGAAAGAAAGGGGTGAAGGCTCAACTGCTCCTACACCAGGACAGGACTTAATTGCTAAGCTAGTGGAGCCTGGGAAGACGGCCGAAGAAGAGGCATTGAGGATGGCCGTTGTGAGTTTCTGGTACGTTCAGACAACGAGATGTTTGAACTGTTGGCAAACTATGTATTTAATCATGAAGGATCGGGGCCTCCTCCCTGTCCTTAATATTATGTAATCCCATTCTGCTTTTGAAATAAAATGAACTTTATTTACATTATTTCTCTGAAATGAAGTACACTCTGTTTTTATACATAATATTTCTTGAGAAATTTTCCATTGATAGGCGTCATAGCAACTCTGCCATCCATATCTGTTAATTGATAGGCTCCATTTGAGAAAGCCTTATTTACCACATAGGGACCTTTCCATTTCACCTCGAACTTGCCTTTGCTCATATGAGTCATAGTCATAGGACGTCTGACTGTAAGAAGTAGCTCGCCTTCCTGAAATGTTCGTATTCTGACTTTGCGATTAAAAGCTTTTGAGATCCGAGCTTGATAAAGTTCGATGTGCTGTTGAGCCAGCAGCCTTTTCTCGTCGAGCGCCTCCAATTCTTGAAGTCGAAGACGATCATTATTCTCAGTAGTAAGTTCATTAGCAATGATGATTCTCAATGAAGAAATTTGAATTTCCAGTGATAAGACAGCTTCACATCTATATACTAGCGAAAAAGGTGTGTAACCTGTGGGATTACGGACTGTAGTGCGATAAGCCCATAGACATTCTCCAAGCTTCTCACTCCAATTACGTTTGTTAATAGAAACAAACTTTTTAAGGAGTTTGATAATAGTCTTGTTGAATGCTTCGGCTAACCCGTTAGCTGCAGGATTATAGGCCGTAGAAGCGATATTATTGATTCTGTTGTCATCACAGAACCTGGTAAATTTTTGACTGACGAACTGTGGTCCATTATCATGGATAATTCGATGAGGTACACCAAATCTGTATATCACATGATGTTTGATGAAATTGATGACACTACTAGTTTTCACTTCAGCCCATTTAGAGAAATAATCGGTTATAGCCAGATGAACCGATGTCCTTTAGATGAAGGAGGATTGATAGGACCGATTATATCCATGCCCCAAGCTTCAAAGGGCCATGAGGCAGCGGTCGGATGAAGAAACTCCGACGGTTGGTGAATAAAATCTGCATGAATCTGACATGCTCGACATTTCCTTGCATAATCAATGGCATTTGATACCATAGAGGGCCAGTAATAGCCCATACGCCGAATACGATCCTGAAGTTTAGGACCAGATTGATGTGCTCTGCAAACGCCATCATGAGCTTCGCGTAATATCTGTTTTGCTTCATCACCAGCAAGACATCTCAAAAGTAATCCATCAAAGGTTCTTCGATAGAGAGTCTTAGTTGTGTGATTATAATAGAATCTAAGTGATCGGCGACGAATACTTGTATCTTCCTTAGGATCTTCTGGCAATATGTCATGTACTGCAAAATCAATGAAATGTGCTCTCCAATCTTCGCTAATGACATTGACTTCAGTTGAATGGCTGAATTCAATGTTATGGTTGTTTTCAACACAAAATAGTTCTCTATTAGAGATAACAACCATTTGTTGTCTTTTGATTGGAACTGCCAATACCGCAGCTAGGTTAGCTAAGGCATCAGCTTCTGTATTGCATGTACGACGTACATGTTCGATGAAGAACCCTTTGAACGAAGAAGCTATTCTGGTTGCTGCTTCATGGTATGGTACCAAATCTTGATGTCGAACTTCATATATGCCTCTAACCTGATTAACAATCAGCTTAGAATCACCATATACTTCGAGATATTCAATATCCAGTTGTTTGGCTAATTGAAGTCCAATAAGTAAAGCATTGTATTCTGCTACATTGTTGGAGCATGAATCATCTAAAGAATAAGCTCTCTGAATGGCCAATCCATCTGGTGAAACGAGAACAATTCCTACTCCAGCAACCAAGGTGCCTCCAGGTCCAATTCTAGATACTCCGTCAAAGAATAAACGCCAAGTAGGAAATTCTTCTGAGATCATATTTGATTCCAATGTTTCGTCTGGAATCTCGTCATAGAGTTTAGATGTTTCAGGGACAGGATGAGCTGCTAAGAAGTTAGCAAGTGCTTGTCCTTTTACAGACTTTTGGGGAACATACACCATACCATATTGTGCTAATATTATGGCCCATGTAGCAAGCCTGGAATTGAGTGTACTTGGCTTCTTTATTAAGACCCGAAGAGGATTGACTCGGGATATAACATGAATAGTTTGGCCTATGATGTAATGTCTTGTCTTCTGAACGACAAACATTAAGGCTAAACATTCCTTCTCCACCGGACTATAACGATGTTCAGCTCCAATCATCGTTCGGCTAAGGTAGTAGATGGCTTGTTCATGACCTTCTTTGTTCTTCTGAGCTAGCAACGCTCCCAATGAATGGTCCATTGCCCGGACATACATTAAGAAAGGTATTCCTGAGATCGGTGGTATAAGAACCGGTGGACTCATTAAATACTGTTTTATGTCATCAAATGCTCGTTGACATTCTTCCGTCCAAACGAAAGATACACCTTTTTTCATTAACTGAGTAAATGGTCTGCAACGTCCAGATAAATTCGAAATGAACCGCCTGATGTACGCAAGTCGACCTTGGAATCCTCGTAGCTCTTTTAGGTTGCGTGGAGAACGCATCTCTTGAATGGCTTTGATTTTTTTAGGATCAATGTGTATACCCTTAGAGGTAATGACGAAGCCAAAAAATTTACCACTAGAGACACCCAAGAAAGACTTGGTGGGGTTCATTTTGAGTTGATGCTGGCGTATTAGATTGAAAATAGTTCTTAAATCTTGAACGTGATCTTCTTTTAGACGACTTTTGACAGCAATATCGTCAACATAGCATTCGACAGTCTTTCACAAATGATCTCGAAAGATAGTACTCATAGCCCGTTGGTAGGTTGCACCTGCGTTCTTAAGACCAAATGACATGACTGTATAACAGTATACTCCACGAGGAGTACGGAATGAAGTGTGTTTTTCATCTTCAGGATTCATCCGAATTTGATTATATCTAGAAAACCCATCCATGAAAGAGATTCGTTCGAATCCACATGTATTGTCGATCATGACATCAGTAATTGGGAGAGGGAATTCGTCTTTAGGGCAAGCATCATTGAGATCCCGAAAGTCTATGCAAACCCGAACCTTTTCGGTCTTCTTCAAAACTGGTACAACATTGGCTACCCAATCAGGATGCTGTTCTTCTCTGATAAAACCACAAGTTATAAACTTTTGACTTCATCATCAATTGCATCCGTCATTTTAAGCTTGAATCCCCGTTGTTGTTGTTTGACCGGCTTGGCATTTGGCAAGATATTAAGTTTATGAGTTGCGACTTGAGGATCTAATCCTGACATATCTTCATAACTCCAGGCGAAGACATCAATATATTCACGAATAAGGTGAATTAATTCTTGTTTATCATCTTCAGAGAGATTTTCGCTAATGAAGATTGGTCGTGATACGCCCTCCTCTCCAATATCGATTTGGACTAGTTGATCCTCGGTAGGTGGTTCTCGTTGTTCAAAACGAAGTTCCCACTGATTATCCATTCTTTGTGCCCAAGGGTCCACTTCAGGAGCTTCTTCAATGTCATCTTCATCATCTTCCGAGAATTCGGCAGACACCATGTTAGAAGATACTGTTATCCGATGAACATGACCAATACTGGTATCAGAATCCCATGAGATGGAATCAGAAGAGTTAGATCGTTCTTCTTCGTCAGATTCGAAAGGTTTTGGAGTCAGAAGTGGTGAAGTGTAACCTAATCCCTGATTCGTTTTACTGTGGTATTGTTGTGATTTTCCTTTTGGAACAGAAATATGAATAGGAGTTCGCCTTCCTTTACCGCTGTTGAGGCATGTTATGAAATCATAGCCCATTTTACGGATGATTGCTTTGGCTTGTGAACTATAGCGGCGTAATTGTAGTCTTCCTGTATCATCTCTATTATCATTATAGAGCATGATTTTTTGTCCCTCTCTTTTATTGAAGAATATAGGCCTTTCATCTTTCTTTCGAGACGGTACTAAGAAGTACGACTCTTGTATTGAATCCAATAATACCACATTTTGCAGAGATGATACGACTCCTATTGTAAGTGGTTTAAAACTATCTATCATATCCAAATAACATTGGGTATAGTAAGAGACATCAGTATACTGCAAAGGAGATGCTTTATTGATTTTTACACCATTTACAATAGGACCTTTAGCCTTAACATGCTTAGTCAGATTGATGACAAGAGGAGGAGAAGAAGAACGAGAAGGAGGAGGGGGCTTCTTACGACGAAGGTCGATTACAAGCGGCTCAGAAGAGGTGAGCTCCTTTTGTTCCTGACTATCACCAGGAAGCTGCTTCTCGTGGGAAGGAAGATAAATAGTCAGTGGTTTGGAAGACTGAGGACAGGAAAGACGCCCTTTGACAGGGATCACCAGAGTATCATTTGGCACGCCTTTCTGTTCCTCATCCGTGTCCATTGCCAGTACCACCTTCATGAATTCCTCTTTATACATGCGAGAGTCGTTGCAGTACGCTTCAACTCCTTTGAAAGGATTCAGGTTTGCAACCTCTTTTTGGACTTCTCCATTACCATCCACATATTTGAAACATTGGTGGAGAGTAGAAGGTACAATATTGTGTTCATGGAGGAATGGTCTTCCTAACAAAGCATTGTATGAGCCATGATTGTCAATTACATAGAAAGTCACCTTTGTACGAAGATTGCCAATTTGAAGTTTCAGACGTATTTTTCCCAAAGGTTCACTTCTTCCTTGATTGAACCCCAAGATGGTAGTGATAGTTGTAGAAAGGTTATGCACTGAGATCTTCAAAGCATCGAGCAAAGACTTCGGCATGATACTAAGAGCAGACCCTGGGTCAATCAGAATACGATCAACTTTCATGGTATCCATATACCCCGTGAAATAGAGAGGACGATCATGACGATTGTCTTCTAACAACATGTCATCTTATGTAAAAGTAATATTGGACATTAACTCAAATACATTATGGCAATGTGCACAGCTGACTGGCTCCTTTTCAGGCTTTTTGAGAAGAGTAAGACAAGCATCAGCCTGCATCAAAGCTTCACTTAACGTCTCTCGAGTTTCTTTTGAGAGACATAAGAGTTCAAAGATTGACAATCTTGCTGGAGTATTGGCTAATTGAGCCAATATGTCAAAATTATATGGCTTTTCAAGTCCAAGAGATGAAAACTTCTTCAATGCTTTGTCAAAACGGACAGGTTGTTTTTCCTTGTCTGCTGATATCGGTTTAGGGGGAGTTGGTTCCACTACCGGCAAGGATGTAGATGGTATATTCTCAGCAGGAGAAGATGATGTAGGAGAAGCATTAGGAGATAAGGCAGAATTCTCTTGAGTTTCGGGATATTCCCGAAGATAGGATTTCCCAGATCTAGTGCCAATTAGAATTTCTTCTTCTACTACTGGTTCAAAGGATACCATGTTGCAGCTCTTGGATTTAGTTTTGGAGTGCTTCTTTTGCTTGGAAGAGGAAGGTGCTCCGAAATCTGCCACCAGATTTGGATGAATCCACATAATCTTCCCTCTGTCAGTTGATAGTGGAATAAGACCCTCATTTTGGGGAGGTGGGAGATTCACAATCTCGAGAGTAGTCCTTGGAATGGGGACAACACCATCTTGCACAAGTTGTGGTGGAAAGTCACCAAACTGTACAGAGACAACATTAGCAGTCACCGTCTTCTCATCCTGCTGAAGAGTAATTGCTCCAGAATTGACCATCTCCTGGATTTTGCCTTTGAGCACGTAGCATGCTCTGGTTGGATGCCCTATAAATCTGTGATAAACACAATATTTAGGGTGATCAGTTTTACCTACTTCTTTTGGCCGTTTTGCCTCTGGCAATTGAAGCTTATTGCTTTTGATCAAGCAATCGAAGATGCTCAAAGTATCATCTTCATCAAAATAATACTCTTCTTTTGGACGAGGTATTTTCTGTGGTGGTGCTGATAGAGTGGATGCTGTCTGAGCAACATTAACAGCCAATGACTCATTGCCCTTGAGATTAATGGCCAATGTTTCTTTACCCTTGCGGTTATTCTGGCGATTATTACCCCCGGGTGTAGAATGTTCATCTTGGTTAGGATGAGTCATTTGAACTCCTAACTGTTTGAACTTTTCGGCACTAACCTCTGCCGCCTTGTCATTCACAATGAAAGAAGGCCAATCCTGGAATTGTGTAGATCTTGTCCACATGCTGATAATAGAAAACAAGTTTGATTTGCAGGTGTCTATTGTTACAACAGATGGAGTTCCTAAAGGCATTTTAAGTGCCTCTCGGCAGAATCTTTCAATGAAACTCTCTGTAGATTCATTGTGTCTTTGTTTGATCTTAATGAGGGCAGACATCATCATGTCGTTGACTCCCTCGTAGAATCGTTCTAAGAACATCTGCTTGAAACCAGCAAAAGAAGTTATACAGCCATCTGGCAAACTACGATACCAGTCGTATGCTGTGCCGGCTAAACAACCGACGAACACTCTGGTAAGGAGAGCATCATTTGGCTGTAATTGGTCAGACATCACTTCAAAGTGATTGATGTACTGGCTTAGAGAAGTGCTGTCATCAAACAGCATAATGGTTGGAAGCTTGTATTTAGGAGGGAATGGAACCTCCTTCCATTCTGTAGGATACGGTTGCTTTATGCCAAGTCTTTGTAGGCCATCCTTCTGCTTGAAGGCCTCAAACTGAGTGCGTAAGAGTTTCACAGCCTCATTAGCATCTCCTGATGTTTGGGAATTGGTGGGCTGGTTAGAATTGTTGGGAGGAGGAACAGCGTGGTAATTACCACCCCCAGTACCAGACTGACTGGGATCAGCTTGAATTGGTACAGAAGCAACCTGGGGAGGCGGTACCCCCCAGACTGACATTGACAGGTACAGAAGAAGCTATAAGCTCTGGATTTGTAGCAGGGTTTATAACCGGTGGTACTGTATGTTGAGCCACGATTATAGTATGCATACTTGCAACCATTTCAGCCATGGACTTCAGCTTGTCTTCTAGTACAACAATTCATTGTTCTTGACTAGCTGGACTAGAAGTGTCTTGATCTTCTGTAATGGCATATGCCGTCACTTCTCTTACTGCTATTGACGAGATAGTTTGTTCAGAACTTTCACTATCTGCATCAAACTCAGATAAAGAGTCCTCTCCTAGATGAGTGATGGGGAGATCTTCTTGATTAAAGACACCTTGGTTCAAATTTCGATTTCTTGATCTGGTGTATTGAAAGACTCCTACACTGGATGCATGAATACGATCTAAGTATTGCTGACTAGGATTACGGGATGTATTACGTCTTGGACGTTTCCCACCCCCAGTGCCTTGAGAAGTCATGTTGATAGAAGCATATAACAGCTCGTCTTCATCTTCTATTATAGGTTCAGGAGTTGAAACGTAGTTCAAACGATCGAAGACAGATCGTTTAGCTGATTGGCAACAACACTTGATGACCACTTCATGAAGGCAGTGGCGATCTAAAGAGTGATTTAGAGGTGAAGGAGACATCCCTGCGATCTTTCGTCTTTGTGTAAGACGTTTTCGGAGATCAGTTACCACTACAGGACGAGAAGAAGTCGGAGGAACATATTCCTTAATGATGTTAGGAACATGCCTCCTATTCTTCAGATGTTTAGTTCCCTGAGTGTACAAAGAGGTACTTAACTCATTAGCATAAGTGGTTGGGTCTTTCTTTTCAAACTTTGATTTCTGGTACAGATTGACCTTTGGCATAGGATTCTTACGTTTCACCAAAGTTGATACTGATTGACGCCTATTGAGATAATCGCGTAAATCAGAAAATTCTGCTCCAGGTGTTTCTGTTTGTGATACTATCAATTTTTCTTGTTTAGATCTTGAAATTTGCAAGGTTGGAAGATCTTGACCAGACCCCATAGGGGTAGGCAAGATGCTTCTTTGATCAGTATTCTTTCCCATGGCAGAGATCTGAAGACCTCTGTTTAAAGGAATAGAATCTGATATATCTTCCTCTGAGTCATAGACTAGGGAAGTTTGAGAAAAGACCAAAGGGTACTTTCCTTTATTTTGTGGAGGGTTAGCTAAGAAGTGTTTCCCTCTGTTTTGTTGTGGGACCATCTTAGGCACAGGTTGCACCAGCTGAGGAAATGTCAAAGGATCCTTCCCTTTGTTCTGTCTAGTTTTGGCACTAGAACATTGTTTCTCCAAGTTCAGAACTCGAGAATTGGAAGAGGGAATAGCCAAAAGACTAGTTCTCTTGGGTTGCGCCAGAGCAGCATGGTGAGCAACCTGCGCCTGGACAACTGAGTGCTTAGGTTGCGCCATAGCCATATGAGCTACTGGTTGCGTCCTAGACACAGGTTGCGCCTTGGCAACAAGATGTGCTGATTGTGCCTTGGCAGCAGCATGATTAGACCGTGCCTTGGCAGCAGGAAGAGTGGACTGCGCGCGGGCAGCAAGAATAGTAGACTGTGCATGAGCAGCAGGAAGATTGGACTGCACCTTGGCAGCAAAGAGGGTAGGTTGTGCACGGTCAACAGAAGCAGGCTGCGCCTGAGCCACAGGGACAGATTGCGCCTGGACAACCGAGGCAGGTTGCGTCTGGGCAACAGCAACCATAGAAGACTTAGGAGTCCACACAGTTTTGTTCTTGGTGATAGCCACAGTGCGCTTGTTGCTCTTTTTGTTGATCATATCTTCATAGGCTGTCTGGTTGACTTGAACAACCAGAGTCTTCTGCGTCTTGCCGATCGGCAGCGTCACATTGAGTTGTCACCTTCTCATCGGAGGAGAAAGTCGTCCCCAGCAGAGTTGCCATTTTGTTTGCAAAAATAAAAAGTTGTTCTATTACTGTCACGCCCCAGAACCAGAATACTGGAGAGCGGGGGAATGACTCAGCCAGCTACGTATTACGGGTAGGAGAATACCGTATAATACGATCAATGCTGTCTAAAAGACGAGGGGGTGCATACTACATGAAAGTCTCGCTGTGGTCACTTCACATCTATTGTCTCAATCCTTCAAACAAGAAACAGTAATAGAGAACATGTAAGATAAAGCAATAAGGCGTCCCAAACGCTCAGTCAAAATGTTCTTGATATCTGGCTTTACAAAACATAGCCAGATGATGTAGCAAAGTATACACAATTGTTATCAGCTGCAGCCTGACTTAGTTACAATTATGTAAAAGTAAGCACAAGACGATCCGACTAACATGTCGGTGCCAAACGACAAAGTATAAAGTAAGTAACAAAACGAGCGGGGAAGTAAGGAACCCACTCGAGTCCTCCTGCGATCATTCCTCTAGTATTGACCATATTGGAGGTGGAAGTAGGCTGAGTCCTCGGGAACCGGCTCTAAATCTGGCCATGCAAAACCAGAGAGGTTAGACCTCTAATAGCAAGTACCGCAAGGAAGCACGATATGAGAAATTAGAACCAGTAATAAGAGAATATGATATAGATCTCTGCTTGCTACCGGGATTCACGACACTTCGAACCAACTTTCCAACCAAACAAGGACAGAAGTTGGCCCGTCATGTCCTGACATTCTGATTATCTCAGTTAGTTAACAGAGTAGGTACAGTACACAAACAAGTCAACTTAAACGGCCATGCAACTACTATGGCTTGCTACTGTGAGTTCCAAGTTACCCTGGAAATATGCAACAAGGGATTCCTCAGTTCTTACTATGTGCAAGCAAGGCTAGTCTGCCCAATCAATCAATTGCGCCAATCATGAATTAGACGAGTCCCAACGGGACGTCCGTCATCAATATACAATAAATAATATAAGCAGATACCGCTCCCTGCCCGTGTGGCAGATTTGCAGTATCTGTGGGAACCAGCCGGCATGTCGGGCACTAATAGTCCCAAAGATGGCTGCCATGTAAGAACTCGGAAATCTATTCTCTCCATGCAATCATTATTTTTATTTAACTTAGTAGCCTCTATGTTAAGTGAAATCCCATGCCGTGGATCATGGTCCTTCATGATGAGTACTTTCGTACCAGGTACGATATGCACAACTCTACAACGATACCCGTGCGATTAGGTTGTAGGTCTTACATAGCGTAATGCAACAATCAAAACTAACCACGGAGTAACCATGCCTTGACCATAAAGTACACATGCTGCATTTGTAAAATAAATAAATTGAAGCCTGCACGTGTCTATATGCCAATATTCGGGATCGGCCAATCGATCGCAATAGTTCATAGTTAATATGAACGTGTCTCATTCAATTCAATAAGACGACTAGCCAGTCTCTTAGTTCCAACTAGGAACGCATGATCAATTATTAGTCAAGGTCACAATTTATGTCAATCCATGTCAATTTGGGACAAGAATCAGCCAAAAATGCGTTATGGGCTAGAGTTCATGCGGTTGGGAAAAATAGAATTTATGCGAAAATTGAACCAGGTGCTATGCTTATACGGCTGAAAAAGTCAAACCTCATGCGGCTGGGAAGTGAAACTCTCATGCGGCTCGAAAAGTCAAGCCTCATGCGGCTGGAAAGTAAAACTCTCATGCGGCTCGAAAAGTCAAGCCTCATGCGGCTGGAAAGTAAAACTCTCATGCGGCTGGAAAAGTCAAGCCTCATGCGGCTGGAAAGTAAAACTCTCATGCGGCTAGGGGATCGGGGCCCTATGCGGCTCGGGTCTCAAACTCATGCGGCTGGGATTTATCTCAGCCATGCAGCAAGATGAAACTGGGCCTTATGCGGCTAAGGATGGAAAGTCTCATGCGACCAGACTTGAAAGTCTCATGCGGCTGAGAAATGACAAGCTTCATGCGGCTGAGAAATGACAAGCTTTATGCGGCTGAGAAATGACAAGCTTTATGCGGCTGAGTGCTAAAAGCCATGCGGCCAGGATCTCATGCGGCCAGAATGCTTATGCGGCCAGAACTGTTCTTCTTCTCCGAATTTCTGAGAACAGAACCATGGAAGCCATTGCTTTCAAGCTCTCTAAATCCTTCATTTCAAGCCCAAATCTGGACTTTCATAGGTCAAAACGGGGTAGAACAAAATTCTCTACAACATGGAACCATCAAAACTTGAAAATAACAAAGTTAGCTAGATCAAAACCCAAAAATCTGAAAATACAACAAGTTTAGATCTACACAAAATGAGCCATAGAAATTGAAAATGCTAAGTACTAAAGTATCTAGGAATCTTGTGAGGAAAACAATGGAACAACGAAAGTGGAGATCCATCAAGAAGCAAGTTGTACTTGCCTAGCTCTCCTAGGTTGGTGGGGGAGTTATGAGGAAGAAGAAGAGTAAAGGAGAAGGAGTAATGAAGAGAGAGAAAGGGGTTTGGGGTTTAAATGGGGGTGGTGGTAGGTGGATTCATGTTGAACCACCCAAGGCCGGAAAATAAACCAACTCAAGCCGAACCCAAAAGCAAAGTAAAAAGCAGAAAGTAAAATACAGAAAAATAATTAGCGTGAAATTAAAGGAATTTAAATACAGAACAATACATGATAAAATTTAAATAAATACATTCAAGCAGTACACGTATTTAAAATGCGTATTCTGGGAACGGGTAGTGACAATTACAAACTTTAGAAAAGAGTACAATTTAAATTCTGGGGAAGTACAACTATAGGAATCTGATCAGAAGACGATCACTTTATCCCTTGGAATATGTGAACTTGAAGACTGGAGCCTCTGGAGAATGCAGCAGCAGCTTTGCAAGAGTACTTGATCTCTGTGTGATGCTTTGAAAGTGATTGGAAACTCTATTTATAGAGTTCTGAAAATAACTATTTTAGCAGTTATTCTGATGTGCACGAGGCTGGATTGCGCCACATTGGGTTGCGCCAACCTTGTGTTGCGTCAACTTTCATTCAGTTAACAATCGTGTACTAATCTGTATTTAGACGCGTGGCATCATGTGATTGAGATGCGCGTGGTCGTGTACAGAATAGTGGACACGTCTTGAGAGATTAGTGACATGTGTGCCACATCATCCTGTTTTAGAAATGAAAATTGTTTCAACTTTATCAGGTTGCGCGAGCTTCAGTCAACAAGTCAAACTGCGCCTGATTGGGTTGCGCCTAGGCGCAACTTAATACATAGGCACGTGGCAGCTTTTGAGAAGAAGTTGCTCGGATTGCGCCTAGGCGCAACTAAGAAATTTGTTTAGATTGCGCCTAGACGCAACTCATAAGATGTGCAGGACAGCTGTCAATCAAATCTCCTCGAACGGCACAATTCGAGGGATTCGAAGAGATTTTCTTCGTTTACTGTGCTGTCAGTTGTCAGTGCTGTCAGGCAATGATGGCAATTAAATGTCAGACGCCACGTAGACTTTGGCGCAATATGACTGAACGCAGTCTGATATATGGCGCAACCTGATCAGTGGCGCAGCTTGATCTCCGAGCTTCATATCAGTGGCGCAGCTTGATTTTTGGGACGCAATTTGATTGCTGGGTGATAAAATCATGGCACAACTTGATTTTTAGGCCCTACAGCTGTGTTGACAAGCTCCATTTATTCTCAACAGGGTACCATTCGCACAATCAGAAGTAACTTCTCATAAATTTTGGTTCAAAGTCAGACCCAACTTGAATGTTATTCGAATATAGGGATGTCTGACTTATGTGAAGCTTCTAGACATCATGATGCAGAAGTTGGGAATGAGAACTACAAAGACGATCTTTCTGGGCTATGCTGAGAAGAATGATGCCCCAAAATTACTTGATCTATAATTCAATCAAGTCGTCGGGTCTCGTGTTACTGAATTCTCATTGAGGATAGTTTACCGGACACAAGAACATAATTATTGCAAATTTACAAGAGAATATAGCCAACAAAAAGAAAAATAATACTCCTAAAGAAGTTGTAGTTCCGGAGATTGTGATTGAACTTGAAGTTGAAGATGTAATTACATAAACATAACTCGCTGAGTCACCTTCAAAGAAAGTGAAGAAACCAAATAATTCCATAGAAGACATCGTCACCTATTATTACCCATGATGAGACGATGAAAACCAAATATACTATCTTCTGGAAGGAAGCAGTCAACAATGAAATTGACTCGATAACATTCAATAACAGTTGGATGCTGGTCGATTTATCTGAAGTCCATGTTGGTGGCCGATGGAACTGTTGACAAGTTCAAGGCCATGTCGGTAGCAAAAAGGTTTACTTAGAAGCAGAAAATCGACTACTTCAACACTCATGCTCCAGTTGTGCGAATAACAACTATCAAGATACTAATCGCATTGGGTGCAATTCATAAATTAGTGATTCACCATATGGATGTCAAAACAATGATCTTGAATGAAGATCTGACCGAAAATATTTACATGAAGCAAGCGAAAGGTTTTTTCAACAGACTTAAAGAAAAGGTGTACAAACTGGTGAAATCTCTCTGTGAAATAAAACAAACCCTTCAGTTAGCAGATTATTACCATAAAAGAAAGACCAAAAAGGAAAGAAACATGAAAATGTTTTAAACGAAGTTGTATTCATCTTATGAACTGCAGATGAATTTATAGTATTGTTGGCCTATGCTCTTCAGAAGCTTCACTAGCATAATTCTATTACTGCTTTACAAATATACCATATTTCTTCAATAATTCATACATCTATGATCCTTAGTCGTAACCTAATGACTTCCGAGTATGATTGTGGCATGAAATCAGATTTAAGGAAATTGCAGCAATGATTTAAGGAAATTGCATCAGATGAATCTAAACTTGATTAATCTACAGAGCAAGGTGCAACCAGACTGAAGGTGGGACGGTGCAGGGTGGCAGCAAGATCAAGGGCTGAATATACCCTTAACAAGCAATGTTACAGACACATTCCACCTATCGCACTATGAGATATTAATGGTGTTTTAGAGCAGGTGGAGCTCTGTAATATGCAGGAACAGTTGCAGGGAAGAACATCTGCCTAAACCCTTCTGCTTTCATTATGGGGAAAATGATAGCGGATGCACACTGCAAAAAGAAAAAGAGAGAGTAGAGTTGGCCATAATGAAGTAGAAGAAAATGTAAATTAAAAGGCATTTACAGTTATGGGGAAAATGATGGTTACATAGTAAATCGAAACCAAATCAAGAAAGGACACAATATAGAGGAATCCTCTCTATGAGGATAATGTTCTGCCCGAGTAGCCAAAGGTGAATACATAGTATATCCATGTCACGGCAGCCCTGGAGCTACACAATTGTCCAACTGTGTCCAAAACACACGAAACAAGCATTGTGTCTGATGAGTGTCGAACATGGATATAGAAGTGGGGAGTCATGTTGCTGCAACCTCCCTAACTTAGTACTTGAAAACCCTACATACGTTTAACATTACAGTAACATTAAAGAGGGAGATGACCCTTAACAGTGTTTAATGGATGTAGATTATTCATGTAGCAAGGCCAAAAGTGTTGGACAAAGGATCTGTAGATGTTGTTTTATGTAGTACACAATTTTAGCACTACAAACTTCTAGAATGAGCATACAATATTTATAAAGTAATACATGGGAATGCTTTAGGAAGGTTGTCGAGTGTATGCTACAGAAATTGGTTTTTGCCAATCCATTTGGCTTTGTATCTTATCCTTATTTATCATATTCCAATTATTGATGTTCCCAACGATAATGCAGTTTTTGCACAATTTTGTATTCTGCTAACAAGAAACTCAGGAATCCTAGAATTATTAGTTTCAATTTACAGGTTACACTATAAGTCAAAGAATACGGAAATGTCATTCAATAGGTTTTGTCGCTTATATTAGGCCTCATCCCTACAATGATCTAATTACTTTACCTCTTGATCTATAGACTCTACCCTAGTCTAGGGAATTTTAAGGTTCCTCCAAGGTTGCACAATCTTAAACTGCATGAACAAAAAGCATCTCACGCTCATAGTAGCCCCAATCCAAATTTGGCACCAGCTCACAGAATCAACATGGGGTTGACAACCAGTCAAAAATGATCAATTGTTTCAGGAACTTCCTGGACTTTGAGGTGTTGCACAGCAATGTAGCTGGACAATTTTGATGGGAAAGGCTTGATGATGAATCATGGCATTTCCAAGGTTGCACATTCTTAAACTGCATGAACAAAAAAGACGAGCCTCTCTACAAGGTCTCGTGGGCAACACCTCTCATGCTCATAGTTGCCTCGATCCAAATTTGCCACCAGCTCACAGAATCAACGTGGGTTTGACAACCAGTCAAAAAAGATCAATTGTTTCTGGTACTTTCTCGACTTTGAGGTGCTGCATAGCACTGTACTCGTCCAATTTTGATGGGAAAGGCTTGATGATGAATAATGGCAATTCACCACAGAAGCCGCCTACCTTCTCAAGACATGATCTATATTTTGCTGCATCTCTCAATACATGCTCTTGCACTATAGCCGGACCATTTTGAAGGAAAGGCTTGATGATGAACCATGGTAATTAACCACATAAGCCTCTTTCTCAGGATATAATGTATAATTATCTGCATCTATCGATAACTGCTCTTGCCCATCTAGACTGAAACATGCACCCTATTTTGATGACATCAAAATTTAATAGCCATATTAGCATGACTAGAAATGCACCCAGCTGGTTTTTCCTTTAATCTAAACTACTTACTCTAGGGGTTCAAAGCCTCATGGAGAAACAAGTTATCATAAAGATTTAATAAAAACCAAGTTAAGTGTAATTACTTACCGAAACTAACCTAACTCCAATCCACAATCGTTTAGGTGAAGGAAATGGCAATAGCAAGCGCCAAACTCCATATATAGCAACAGCAAAGAAATGGGCAACCAAGACCAAGGGGCGAGGATTAAGACCTGAGAGTAAGGATATTGGCCCATTTGAAAAAACCCCTCCAAGGCTCAGATAGTCAAAACAGGCTTGACGCATCTCCTTCCTGGCCGGATCAGGCGATGCACTGAAGACCTTATACAATGCACCTGCCAAAGTGTTGATTGTAGAAGCAACAGGCTGCAAAGCACAAAGGAATTAATGGTTCAATTTAACAAGTCAAACATGAAAAATGGTATAACCTTGAATCAAGATATATATATAAATAAAGTGATGAAACATAGTTGCTAAATACTGATAACTAATAGATCAAAGTAAGATTACATTTGGCATTTCCATGAGTGTCATAAATATGATATGAGATGTAAAATATGGCTAACCTTACGCAGGGTGTAGAAGGATTCTAAATATTCGCACAAAGAAGAAGCATCATGCAGATCATCCAGGGGCCTAAGAAGATTACGTAAAACAACAATATCTGACAACGCCACCGTCATTCCTCCACCTGTAAGAGGATGGCGCATATTGAAAGCATCCCCCATTAAAAGGGCTCCAGGAGTGGGATAAGGAGAAGCCGGCATGCTTTTATTAGGCATAGTTCTTATGCTTCCTCTGTCGATGGCTGATATAAAGGCATCACGCAGTTCACTTGGAATCTGAAATTGTAGAAATTGCATTCCATTGTAAGGTTTTATTACTACAATGTACAGAGCAGGTCACTGGAGTCCTGATGCCATCATTGCAAGTAGAGGTTCAAACACTAAATAAGGCAAATTTTAACAGAACTGAAGAATTGAAGATAAGCAAGTATAAAAAATTGATCAATCAATTATTCCTTGAGAAGAAATAAACCTGAGGTGCCACCACAGTCTTCAGATAATTTGCCATTTCCCCGTTCAATATGGGAGGTACCTTCTGCCCAGGCACATCAACCAAACAACGGATCTCGGTGCTACTTATAGGATAGAACAGAATAGGTGAAGGGTCTGCTAAGATGACATGCCCATGGTTTGGACATGGTAGCTGGCAGTTCTCCAGGACCAAACCAACAAAACAGGAAGGCACATCCACCTGAAGAAAGAATTATTTCCTGAAATTAAACTTATGAGCAGTATAGAAGGGAACAAGCCAATTCCAAACACTCAGAGTTGCATTCAATACGAATACCAGTGGTGGCATTTGCTAGCAATATGGAAGAGTACAAAATTCAACAGTTTGATGGCTATAATGGACAAGCATATCATAGTATCCGGTAGGTGAGATCTGTTTCAAAATTGAATTCTCACTGTATAACGGCTTACTTTTGGAGAGCATAGTGTACGTCGCAGATTTGAAAAGCAACCATCACATACAACAGTAAGAGGTGCATATGCTTTTAGTTCTTCACCAGCTTTGGTCTTGTATGATACCCCCTTGACTATCCCATTTTCTTCAAGCAACGCCGTTACAGTTCCCTGCTCCAACTTAACACTGCAGATAAAGAGAAACTACGTAAATAATTCATGTGTCAAAACAAAATATCGACAATGGTTCTAGAAAGTATAAGCAAAAATTATATGTTGTTCTAGATGATTATGTAAATCTCGAGTATTATTTGCTCAATCTATATAAGAGTTGTAAATATTCCATTATTTTGTGACACAAATGAGCAAATAGAGGCAGATTACATTAAGCATGCATAAACGTAAAACTACTTCTACAAATATTAGCACACCGAATATAAGAATCGTCAGAAGCATTATTATATATCAGGTATTAATATTGACAAGAGACGACAAGCGCTTCTGTCTTATATTGATACTAAACGGAAACAGGAAATGCAGAAAGAACATTTATAGAAAGTGAACTACTTAGGAATAGAGGCAGCTTTTTCTCGCATCCTCTGTATGAATCGTCCATTATGGAAACTACGTCCGGCAACATCTGAATGATATTTTTTCAAGGGATAAGGGAGTTTAGTGTTCTTTCCATCTTTAAAGAGAGCATATCCAATGATTCGCTGAGCATCAATTTCTTCCATACAATCTGTAGAACCAAGTTACTTATGTAAGCAGATATTTAGTGCAAAGACAAAAAAAACAAAGGTCTTGCCACTAAAATTGAAGATTATTATAGGGATGAAGACTGTCTTTCCTTAAATATCTAATAAAATGCAATCAACAGTAGATTTAATCCTTACCATCAAGACCTAATTCAATTAATTTCAGATAGCCTCCAGGTTGTAAAAGTTCTCCTACAATTCTGTCAGGCTCCCTCAAATCTCTCTCAATGACATGTACTCGGCGTCCATCCTGAAAAAGGAAATGAGATTATATGGATCAAATCCTTGAAACCCGTTATTATAATGCATATCAGAAACAACCTGAAGAGAGAGAGAGAGAGAGAGAGAGAGAGAGAGAGAGAGAGAGAGAGAGAGAGCAAAATGAGCTTATGGCTACTAAAAATCCTTGATAATATATATATAATGGCAGACCAATTGTGCATCCACATAAAGAGAACCATGCCGTACACCAAAGAAGAAATTTAGAAGGAAAATGTTGTTAGCTTACACGAAAAAAAAGTAATTTAATTTAAACAGAATCCCCTTCCTTCAAGATTAGGATTTCATTGCGTAATTTGCTATACTTTCCTCCAAGAACCACTTTTTTGTTTCCAGTGCTTACTGTCATTACTTGTCCTCAAAGCACATGACTCCATGAAATAATCGATATAGTAAAATAAGACTTGCTGATAAATTTACTGTAATTCATAGATTTACACACTGCATCTGTCACGGTACACCACCTAGAGATGCCCCAGTTTTCATTTTGGTATCGATCAACAAAGTAAGAACTTCCTGTCCAACTCAATGTAGATAAACACTATGGAGCTTGAAGCCAAAGACTCTGTATACTTACTATTGTAGTCAATTACCATTTGTGCAATAATCATTAGACGATATATATAAGCATGGTGCATGTTTGCAAAACAACACAAAGCTGAGTTACCGATTTAACAATCTAATAATTCGATGACCTGCCCAACCGATAAGTAATCACCAATTCACACAACATGATAAGGACACGCCGGTTTTGTCGTGTCTGATATGTACCCGATACGCCACCAATTAAGTGTCCATGCTTCCTAGGTTCTAAACATGAGCCAACCAACATATAGAAGAAAAAAATCTCTCCACAAACCAAATCAATTACATAAACACACAATCCAAGTAAAGAACACAACTTTGCTTCAATAATAATCAAACAATTCGAGAAAGAAAGAAAATGGGAAGGGGGAAGAAAGACCAGACCTTTCCGAGAGTGTAAGCCAGCGCGGAGCCGGCGACGCCGGCGCCGACGACGATCACGTCCGCCAGATCCGAATCCGGCCCGGATTCATCAGAAACCTCGAATTTTTCGTCGCTCCTTCGAATTCTATTCCCATTCTGTTTGCTCTCGTTCTTGGAGTGGGACCTGGAGAGGAGGAAGAGGAGCCCTAACCCTAACAAGGACGCGGCGATCCCGCCGAGGAGATAGTGCTGAGGAAGAGGAGCCCTAACCCTAACAAGGACGCGGCGATCCCGCCGAGGAGATAGTGCTGATGCTGCTGGCTCAGCACCATCACCACCCCCATCCTCTTCTTCCTCCCCCTCTGCTCGTTCAATTCGCGAACAATTCGACCACCGGTGCTTAACTCGGGGGCTCCAAATTTTAAGGACTCGTCGCGGAAAATGTGGGCGGGTCGCTGTCGCGACGTCCGCAAGGAGAGTGGGTTAGTGAATCGGTGGAATGTAGCGGCGGTGAGCATAGTCTCTCTTTTTCTCTCAAAGAAAGAAAGAGTGAGACAATCGCTAATTTTTTGAAAGGGGACGAATACATTTGGACAATTGGCAGTGGCCCCATTGGGAATTTGTGACGTTGCAGTTGTCTATTTGGTGGCATGTTCAATGGATACGCAAAAGAGTAGTTCCTTCCTTAGAGCATCTCCAACCCTATTGTGAGTTTGAAAAAAATGGTTGCCACATAGGAATGACAACCATTTTTTCTAAAAGTATTTCTCCAATGCAAATGTGAAATAAAGTGTGGAGTTGACATGGCAATGACATGGCAAAGACAATGTGAAGTTGGTTGTCTAGATCTAGACAATGCACTTCACAATGTCTTTATGTCCACATCATCATTTGTGAATAAAAATATTTATAAAAATGAAGTAGAAGAGTAAAAGTTGTCTTGGAAGTTGTAAAAAATTATTTGTATTGTCTTCTCAATACTTTTGCATTGGAGATGACTTTTTAAACCCATTGTCATTTGTGAATATAACCTTGCCACCTATACAAGACATTGTCTTGTCCCTCATGCCACATAGGATTCACAACACAAAACAAGACAATAGGGTTGGAGATGCTCTTAACCAACACGCGAACTGAGATCATGTGTCGACCTCTCATTGGTCGAAACTGTAAAACCGAAATTAGTAGTAGGGGCTGGTTTTGTGAGCTCCACCCTTCGACCAAAGGTAAGCTAATACGTGGTGTCAATTTGACGATGGCAGTTCTCACCCTCCGTTCATTTAGACTTTATCTAAAAAAAAATTTAAACAACTCATGATTTTTTTTTTATCAAATTCATCAATTACTATCCGTTGAATTATAAGCATCTAATCTTTTGATTGCAAATTCGTAAAAATTAAGAGTCTAAATAGAAAAATTTATCCGCAAGTCATGACCATATTGCAGTTACTATTTTGAATTCCTATTTTAGTTTATGTAGTTGAACTCTATTCCATAAGGATTGTCTGGTTGTAAGATTTGGATGTTGGAGTGGATAGCAGATCTGTTGTCTCCAGAATAAGTGTCACAATTATATTTTATCTCTTTGGTATATATATAATTATTTAGTTATGTAAATAAAATATATATGTGTTATATGCATAGGAAAGGAAATAGAATTGGAACACTCATATGGGCTAGCCCTGATCAAAAGTTGCACTGCCCTTATCAATTGCCAAAAAAAAGGAGAGTAAAGTGTCACATAAAGGTACTCCCAGTCTCCCACAGTAAATTATGTATGTCCATATTTTTTATTTTGACATCCCGCTTTTTCTATCGGATTTGTTTTAAAATTGGTTGTTCTAAAATGGAAAAGCTTTCATTTTTTCTAAAAAAATATTTGTAGAAAGTGGAGTCGGATTTATTTGTTTCTTACTCCTGCTCTATTTCTACGGTGTAAGATGGTTCTAAACTATTTTATTTTGAGTTTATATTCTAATTTTAAGGATTCCACGTACCAAATGCTCCCTTAAGGATTTAGACCAATGTTTTAAAAATCGGACCGGACCGGCCGGTTGAACCGGTTCAACCGTGAACCGGTAGTTTTTTTGGTCCGGTTCAGCATTGACCCAGTTTTTTGTAAAAAAATGATATTTTTATAAAAAATAGTGTCCATAGGAGATTAAACTTGAACCATTTAGATTAACCCACTAGTTGAACCACTGGTTGAACCCATTTGACCCGACCCAGTGCCTTGGCCGGGTCAAACTCCGGTCCGATTTTTAAAACATTGATTTAGACATTTCTGAAGTAGAGATCCAATCAGCTCTACTACATACATAGTCAGATCTATAATTAATATTGATCCTATTTTATGAAGGATTTTGTATTCAAATCTCCAAAAAAGTTGGTTTTCAATTTTTTGTTGACAAAAAAGTAGAGATCCAATCAGATCTACAACAGAACAGATTAGTCAGAACTTATGTGAGATCAATGATGATGACCCTGTTATGAAGGATTTTGTGTACAAATCCCAAAAATTTGTTAGTTTTCAAAAAAAAACAAAAAAAATTGACGAACAAGGTAGACATGCAATTGTTGGGTTGTATCTCGTTTTCAATTGAGCGCTCAAATGGGGGGTGACAATGGAGTTGGTAATTTAGTCCCACATCGGTTAGGAGGTGGGATCGTGTGGTGTAGAAAATTGGTATTGGTTCAGCCTTTACATGAGAATTCTCTTTTAAGACATATGGACCCAATTCAAGATCGCACCTTATAGGCCAACCTCGATTCGAGTCACACCAGATCCAGTTATAGATCTACCACATATTAGTCGGATCTATGTGAGATCTATAATGTTTAACCCTGTTTATGAAAGATTTTGCCACCGTAGAGAGTGAAGAAGAGCGTGTAGTGCCCCTTCCCTACATCGTGTCCCGTTTCCGTCCATGGGGTGCGCGAGAAAGAAACACTGTCGCTATCGATTCGGTCGGGACCGATAGGTCGGAATCGGCCGAGTCGATCGAACGGGAACGGTTGAATTAAGATCCATTCCACGTTATGGAATGGCTTCTTCGGAACTAAGTCCCATATTCAGCGGGTTGCGCCTCGAGGATTGGCTCTGCGGCTGAGTCGGGAGAGACCTCCCGTTGCTCTGGTTTTCATGCCGCACTTTGATTTGGCTTTGGCTTTGGTTTTCGTGAATGCGTTTTTCGTGAATGTTTTCGATGGGTTTTCGTGACGTGTTTTCGAGTTTCGCATTCATATCGAATATCCTTGAATTATACAGTGTTCTAATCAGTTGCTAATGCGATTGCAGGTGATCGCGTAGGCGACGTCAGCGCAGCCAACCGGTCGCTCGCTTGAAGCAAGCCTAAGGCGAGTGGCTGACCTCCTTCGTCTCGTCCCTCTACTTCAAAATTCAATATGTGAAGTAAATGAATGCTTGTCATAATAGTGTAGAATCAAAAAAATCGTGGCACGATTCTTCATGAAACACTTGCTATCAAAATGTCGGTTTTGAAAATGGAAAACGTGTTTTCTTATACAAATCCACTTAGCCTATGCAAAACAATGAAGGAATCGATTAATGTTTATCGCAACGATACGGCTAAGGAAGCAAAATCGACTAAATCTAAAAGAAAACGATCATTGGACAACTTGTCGACAAGGTGAAGTTTCCTCGAACGGTTGCCTAGGCCAAGGGACTGATTCGGCCTGGGAGGAACGAGTGTAGCAACGCCAACCCTTCATCGGCGCGAGTTATGCGGGCACTTTCGCACAGGGCTCGCTACCCGACGCAAAAGGGGCATCGTCTAACCAATGCTATAGTCCGAAATGGCTTGACATTGCCAGTGGCCTGAATACCCTTTCACTGCTTAACAGGTGCACGGGACACGGGATGAATATGATAGTTGCTTAATGATATACAGTTTCATATGCTTGCCTAAAAACATGTTAACATGTAAATCGAACAGGATGGTTAGAAAGATCATTGATATAGCTAGCTAACATGTTTACGAAACTTCTTGAATCAAATGTAGAGCTTGGATTTAATTAGCCATTCGCCAGTACATGTGTTTCGTGCTGATCCTCGCTCTTTGCAGGTCCCGCGAACCAGGAAGGATGCGCCAGCTAGCTCGGCGGCGTTCGTGATTTTGAAGCTTCGGCCGTGCGTCGAAGACTTTCCCTGCGACTCCACTTTTGAAGGCTCTCGACAGTCCAAGGAAGATGACTCAGCGTCCATCCCATCCAGGTCACTGGAGTACTTTTTGTATATTGAGGGATGTGTGCAATGTATAGAACGACAATCTCATCGGCACTCTTTTGTAATCGAGTCATGTTGTAGCCCGCGCGGCAATGAGTCTTGTATCGAAGTCTGTAAAAGATGTTCATTATCAATTGTCATGCCCCAGTACCAGAATACGGGGGCGGACATAGGCCAGCTACACCGTATAAGGTACGAATACGCTATACGGCGATGACGGCTGTCAAGTCTTGCTGGGTATCCTAGCATGCAATCAATCTATGGCCTAAATTCGATCTCATGTCCACAGGCAAATCACAATAAAATAACATCAAGAGAGATAATCATATGGAAAGCAGGGAATACAGATATGATAATCAAAAATCCACAGTACAGAATAATAATGTAGACTAGTATACCTTTCCACAGTCCCTAGCATGGTCGGGAACTGAAGCACATCCTCCAAGTCGAGTCTGGAAGATCCCCAGGGTCGGTCTCAGGCAATCTGGGAACAATCCAGGGTTGGTCAGGCCAACCGTAGCAAGTACCAGAAATGAAGGCTCAAGGACGGACGAAGAAAACAAGCAGGATAAAATGTGACAGAAATAGCATCTAAAAACAGTAAATAAGGTAAAGGATCATGCGGTATCAACGCACGATTACAGAATATAAGGCAACAATCCAACTACTAATACGTAAGTAACCAACAATCATCACAGTCATCCTAACATCCACTAATGCTTGCATCGCTAACTGGAACTCGTAGTCTGTCATCGGAATGGTAACTCACCCCTACATCAAACAAGAACAAAGGAATGAATTACCGTACCGGGACAGCGTTACGCACCAGCCAGCTTAGCAAACAGCAAGCCATACAATTTATATGAATAAGCGGCCACTCAAAATGCCTACGGCTCTCTATGTGGAGGTTGGGTTACCCCAACAATATAATATTGGAATCCTCAGATCGTGCCGTCCCAGCAGGGTTAGCGGGGCCAAGTATAGCATGTAAGAAGAGCACCGATCCCTCATAAGGCCACCGGGCTTGCATGTCACCACTGGTCCCTCATAAGGCTACCGTGCCGAGCATGCCATGTATATAATGTATAGTACATAAGTAACCGGATATTGCCATCCACTAGTACGAATGGTAATAACATCCGTGGCGGCCAGCCTGCAGGTCATGACTAATGTCTGGGATAAGGCTGGTAATGTACGATCTCGGGATTCCGTCCCCCCCAATGCTTCTACCAGTTTAAGTTGCCTAGATTAAACATGCATTTATTCAGAATCACATGCCGTGGTCACATGATCATCCTCCTAGATGTCGCACCTCAGTACGAGAACGCTAAGTAAGAATCAACCTCGGCACCTATAGTCCCAATTGTGATCCATCCTTAGTGTTATGCAACAAACAAGAAAGCAATCCTAACCACGCTAAGACTATAGGCCAACTACCAGATACCCGTACAGGTAATCATATAATATAGCCAGAATATCAGGATGGCATCGCAATGCCATATAATCACGGAAGTAGCACCTCAAAGTGCCAGTAGACAAGGGGCATCGCAGTGCAAGGTCAGGGCCAGTACCTCAAAGGGTAAGCTGGACTTATAGCCCGTACGGCAATGAGTCTTGTATCGAAGTCTGTAAAAGATGTTCATTATCAATTGTCATGCCCCAGTACCAGAATACGGGGGCGGACATAGGCCAGCTACACCGTATAAGGTACGAATACGCTATACGGCGATGACGGCTGTCAAGTCTTGCTGGGTATCCTAGCATGCAATCAATCTATGGCCTAAATTCGATCTCATGTCCACAGGCAAATCACAATAAAACAACATCAAGAGAGATAATCATATGGAAAGTAGGGAATACAGATATGATAATCAAAAATCCACAGTACAGAATAATAATGTAGACTAGTATACCTTCCCACAGTCCCTAGCATGGCCGGGAACTGAAGCACATCCTCTAAGTCGAGTCTGGAAGATCCCCAGGGTCGGTCTCAGGCAATCTGGGAACAATCCAGGGTTGGTCAGGCCAACCGTAGCAAGTACCAGAAATGAAGGCTCAAGGACGGACGAAGAAAACCAGCAGGATAAAATGTGACAGAAATAGCATCTAAAAATAGTAAATAAGGTAAGGGATCGTGCGGTACCAACGCACGATTACAGAATAAAAGGCAGTAATCCAACTACTAATACGTAAGTAACCAACAATCATCACAGTCATCCTAACATCCACTAATGCTTGCATCGCTAACTGGAACTCGTAGTCTGTCATCGGAATGGTAACTCACCCCTACATCAAACAAGAACAAGAGAATGAATTACCACACCGGGACAGTGTTACGCACCAGCCAGCTTAGCAAACAACAAGCCATACAATTTATATGAATAAGCGGCCACTCAAAATGCCTACGGCTCTCTATGTGGAGGTTGGGTTACCCCAACAATATAATATAGGAATCCTCAGATCGTGCCGTCCCAGCAGGGCTAACGGGGCCAAGTATAGCATGTAGGAAGAGCACCGATCCCTCATAAGGCCACCGGGCTTGCATGTCACCACCGGTCCCTCATAAGGCTACCGTGCCGAGCATGTCATGTATATAATGTATAGTACATAAGTAACCGGATATTGCCATCCACTAGTACGAATGGTAACAATATCCGTGGCGGCCAACCTACAGGTCATGACTAATGTCTGGGATAAGGCTGGTAATGTACGATCTCGGGATTCCGTCCCCCCCAATGCTTCTACCAGTTTAAGTTGCCTAGATTAAACATGCATTTATCCAGAATCACATGCCGTGGTCACATGATCATCCTCCTAGATGTCGCACCTCAGTACGAGAACGCTAAGTAAGAATCAACCTCGGCACCTATAGTCCCAGTTGTGATCCATCCTTAGTGTTATGCAACAAACAAGAAAGCAATCCTAACCACGCTAAGACTATAGGCCAACTACCAGATACCCGTACAGGTAATCATATAATATAGCCAGAATATCAGGATGGCATTGCAATGCCATATAATCACGGAAGTAGCACCTCAAAGTGCCAGTAGACAAGGGGCACCGCAGTGCAAGGTCAGGGCCAGTACCTCAAAGGATAAGCTGGACTTATAGCACGGATATAAGTAGTCAGGTCTGGGACAAGGAAAAATTTGTCAGTCACAAGAAGTCATATGCCCACATCGTGGCATGGATATCAGGTCAAGTACAAGATCAAAACCTCTACCACAATAACATCTCAAGCATATATGGGAGCCTAGAGCTCCAATCATCCAGTCGATCTATCCACAAGAGTCTTCCATCCATGATGGAGTGAATATCACGTCAATAAAGACAACCACCAAATACCAAGCTCATCCCCCTAACAATGCTAGGCCCTCTGACTCACAGGAATCCTCCAAGTCAATGATCACAAGCCACTAGAAAACAAGCCCCTCAACTATCAAGACATAGCAATCAAACCAGGTTCCCCAACTATCGGAATACACAAAGGTACCCAGTTGTGGACGTTTGGGAAGTCGAGTAAAAACATAGTAATACCCTCGATATTCTATTCGTTCTGCGAGACACTCGCACCAATATCAAAATCCAAAAGTCCTCAAAGACATATCTGATCAAATTAGAACATCACCAAAGAACTAGCAACACTATCTAAGAATCCACTTAGTCTACCATTATCACTATCTCAATATCATATCTCCTCATAGTCAATCCTCGAATAAGATCATAATCCCAACACATGGGTCAACACTAATCAATGTCGTCGGAAGACGGCAAGGATTGTGTGAACCACTCTGGATCAGATCCACAACCCTTAAACCAATCAAGGACCAGGGTTGCAGACCTTCACCCGAGTAGAACTGCCCTCCTTACACAATCCGGCGGACAGGATAGACAATGGGATAACAAACTAAACTAGAACACCATCTAAAAAGAAGGGTCACGGGTCATGAGTCCAATGGGTGATACCGTCGAAAGGGCAAGGATTGCGTGAACCACTCTGGATCAGATCCACAATTATTAAACCGAATAAGGACTAGGGTTGCAGACCTTCACCCGAGTAGAACCGCTCTCCTTACACAATCCAGCAGACAAGACAGGTCAAGACGCTAGGCGACTAATCTAGTCGGGAGTCTACCTAGCAGGCAAAGAGATCAGGGATGCTATACCAAGAAGAAAATGCATGAGTTCAGTCCCGCAAACCAAAGGAATGGTTCTGCCCAATCCTTCGAACCAAATTCCCAATCGGAAATTCTGGAAAAATCCGACAGAGTCTCCTTTGTAATCTGGATGGGAGCATCCTACGAATAGGGGCTAAAATACTCGACGTAACCTGCCGCAGAATCGCAGAATCGCAGGCTGAGAACACTAAGTCTCAGCTACCAGCAGCGCTACGAGGCGTACTGGGAACAAATCGATAGCCGAGAACACTAAGTTCCGGCCTCCAGCAGCACTACGATGCGTACTGGAAACTAATCGAACCCAAGACCACTAAGTCCCGGCCTCCAGCAGCACTATAATGCGTACTGGACGCCAAGCCAACATACATAATATAATAAAATAACCGTCTCGCAGGGCGCATCACAGCACATGTTCATAATTCTAATCCAAGCGCAATCACAGCCACAAGAATAGTTCGCCAAGCCGTTACCCGACCGCGAGTCGAACACGGGGCATACAGGGACAATCCGTACAAGTGAGTCGTGCTCGTGTCCTCGGAGGTGTGGATGACCCATCCGAGTTGTCCAATACGGTCTACCCCAGTATCAGACCAAGCTAGTCTAGGTTATCACGGCTGTTCTACTACTAAGCTATACTACTCATGGTTATACAATTTATAATAAATTAAATACAATAAAACCCAGGAGAGATGGCAAGAGCTGCCGATGAGCAAGGGATACTTGCCTAGAGGGCTCGGCTAGGTAAGCAAGTCTTCGGCAGTCGCGATCCAAGCTAGCACGCCAATCGAGATCCTCGGAACACAACACAAAATAAACAATCATTAGCATTAATAATAAAATAATGAATGGAATCACGGAGGATGGCAGGAGAATATACCGTGTGGGTCCCGCAAGCAGTGCAGGGATCGGGCACGGAAACCGAGGTACACGGATTGATACGGACACGGAAACCGAGACGTGTACGTATATCGAGATACGTACGAGAATCGAGATGGCACGAATATCGAGATAAACGGGAAATACGTATACGTAAATCGAAACGTGCACGTAGATCGAGAAAATCATGAATATCAGAATGGTCCACGAACCACACGACACACAAACTGAGGCGAGCACATAAATCGAAATGACCCAAGTCCAAGGAGCACGTAAATCGATACGGCACACAAATCGAGGTGTGCACGCAAATCGATGCGGTACAGAGTCCAATGCGACATGCAAACCGAGATGGTCATACAAATTAATGCGGCACAAAAATCAAGAAAGGCACAAAGGCCGAGGTACGAAAAACGAGACGGTGCGCAAACCGAGATGGCACGTTGCCCGAGGCATCGTGGGGCTCGAGGCATCCCGCTGCCCAAGGCAGCACGCAGATCGGGGTGGCACGGGAACCGAGACAGCACACAAATCGATGTACACGTCCCGAGAAGCACGGAGAACGGGGAAACGTGCAAGTCAAGGGTGCACGCGGCCCGAGGAGAGCGCGACGCCCAAGGCTGCACACTACTCGAGCAGTACGGGGCCCAAGGACGACCCACCACTCGAGGATGGCACGGCCAGCGAGGCTCGTCGTCGCCAGGAAAGAAAAAGAGGGAAGGCGGAGGAGTACACAGAGAGGGGCGGAGGAGATCGGGGCTCGGCCATGTCGCGGTGGCTCCGGACGGAGGAGACAGAGAGAGAGGGGAGGCCGGAGGAGTGGCTCACCTGCGGCAGAGGGAGGATGGAGATGGCGACAATGACGATGGTGGCGGCGCTGGAAGTGGTGGCGCTGGCGGTGGCGGTAGAAAGTGGTGGCGGAGATAATGACGGTGGTGCTGGCGGCCGGAGGGAGCTGCCACGGCGAGGGGGTGGCGGTGACCGGCCATGGAGATGGTGGTGGAGGAAAGCCGTGGTGGTGGAGGTGACTGATGGAAGTGGCGATGGCGGTGCTGGAGGGTGATGGCGGCGGTGGTGAGGGCTGGAGACGGGGGCGACCACGGCGAGGGTGGCGGATGGAGGTGGCAGTGGTGGGAGATGGTGGCACAGCCAGGGGGAGGAGGCCGAGAGGGAGGATAGAGGGGCTGGGGGTGAGTGAGTGAGTGGAGAGAGAGAGAGGAAAATTGGGGGGGTTGTGTTGTTCGTGGGAGAGAGAGAGAGAGAGAGAGAGGATTGTGATGTGATGGGTGAGGGGGAGTGATGTGAGGGGTTAGGTAGGGGATTTAGATATTTTGGAGGGGGGTAGATTTAGGATCAAGAAAATAATAGTAGCAATAATAAAAATGAGAAAAATTCACCTCCAATAATTTAATAATAAAATTTTAACAATACCAAATTTTAAAATCCTCGTAATACAATAATACGGTCATATACGTATTTCAAAATAGGAACATTACATCCTACCCACCTTACAAAAATTTTGTCCTCGAAATTTCAAAATTATAAAAGTAGGGTTTTCATAACTAGTACATATACATCGGCCATGAAAACTCTACCCACCATACAGAAATCAAGTAATACAATAAGAAACGAACAAAATCCCAATATGAAAACATCAAAGGGAACAAGGTCTAGCTAAATAAATCAACTCGTAAGGTAAATCCAAAACATCGAAAGAATCTCGAAAATCAAGGTCTCGCATACACGAAATAATCCTATAAATCAAAACAAGTATAGAATGTCAAAAACAATGTCAGAAAATTTGAAATCCCAACTGCATAAAGAAAAATAATAAATCCGCATAAAATCATAAAATACAGGATATCTGTCTCGAACCGATGACCGTAGTTTCCTAATATCCGAAAAATGTGTGTCATGATCATTCCTTGCCACGCCATCCGGAATGGCTGCAAAAGATGCATCAGGGCACTATAATCGAACGGCTGCAACTTTCGTTACCACGCCGTCAAGGTATACTTGGGTCACCCGGTACTCTCGACAAATACCCAAAAACGAATCAAATCCATAACTCATATATCCAAATCACTAAAATCACAAAAATCTCTAACAATATAACGAGAGTGCTAGAAAAACAATCAAAATCCAAAATCCAGGTGAATCACAACACACATCCAAAAATATCTTTAATAATAACCACAAGATAGCTTTTCTAGGAAAATACTCCATATCCATAGGAAAATACTCCAAATCAAGAATCCATATCAAAACATGATATATAGAAGGTATATCTATAATCAAAATAATATCTGAAATAGATAATCATGAGTGCAAAACTGTCCGGAATCAAGGAAGCCGAATCGATACGAGAATATCCCTCGGATACTCAACAAATGTTAAAATATCCAATCTCAGAGTCCTGATGAAATCTTTATCCTACAGCAATCCAGCCAACGCTCGAAGAGGGCGATAATGATACTAAGTCAACACGAAGTCAACGCACGAAATGGATAACAGGAAATCAAACAAGACGAAACACCGATAGAGAGTACAGAACCCAAGATAAATAATCATGTAACCCAATAATGGAGATAACATCTCATCAAATAAGGTGATCGACATGACCAACTATAGGATCATATCTATCAAACAAGAATCAGAGGTAGATAATCACGAATAAGACATGGCCAAGCAAGATAGGTCCAAGTAGAGATAAGGACCAGTTCACAGGTTCAAGGGAGCGAAGACAAGTGTAACAAGTAGGAATACCAAGGAATAGTGGACTGAGATCAATAATCATATGATACCCAACAAAATCTTAAAACGAGACCTGTATGGGCCACCACTAAAACCTTGTCACGCCCCAGTACCAGAATACGGGGGCGGACATAGGCCAGCTACACCGTATAAGGTACGAATACGCTATACGGCGATGACGGCTGTCAAGTCTTGCTGGGTATCCTAGCATGCAATCAATCTATGGCCTAAATCCGATCTCATGTCCACAGGCAAATCATAATGAAACAACATCAAGAGAGATAATCATATGGAAAGCAGGGAATACATATATGATAATCAGAAATCCATAGTACAGAATAATAATGTAGACTAGTATACCTTTCCACAGTCCCTAGCATGGCCGGGAACTGAAGCACATCCTCCAAGTCGAGTCTGAAAGATCTCCAGGGTCGGTCTCAGGCAATCTGGGAACAATCCAGGGTTGGTCAGGCCAACCGTAGCAAGTACCAGAAATGAAGGCTCAAGGACGGACGAAAAAAACCAGCAGGATAAAATGTGACAGAAATAGCATCTAAAAATAGTAAATAAGGTAAGGGATCGTGCGGTACCAACGCACGATTACAGAATAAAAGGCAGCAATCCAACTACTAATACGTAAGTAACCAACAATCATCACAGTCATCCTAACATCCACTAATGCTTGCATCGCTAACTGGAACTCGTAGTCTGTCATCGGAATGGTAACTCACCCCTACATCAAACAAGAACAAGAGAATGAATTACCGCACCGGGACAGCGTTACGCATCAGCCAGCTTAGCAAACAACAAGCCATACAATTTATATGAATAAGCGGCCACTCAAAATGCCTACGGCTCTCTATGTGGAGGTTGGGTTACCCCAACAATATAATATAGGAATCCTCAGATCGTGCTGTCCCAGCAGGGCTAGCGGGGCCAAGTATAGCATGTAGGAAGAGCACCGATCCCTCATAAGGCCACCGGGCTTGCATGTCACCACCGGTCCCTCATAAGGCTACCGTGCCGAGCATGTCATGTATATAATGTATAGTACATAAGTAACCGGATATTGCCATCCACTAGTACGAATGGTAACAATATCCGTGGCGGCCAACCTACAGGTCATGACTAATGTCTGGGATAAGGCTGGTAATACACGATCTCGGGATTCCGTCCCCCCAATGCTTCTACCAGTTTAAGTTGCCTAGATTAAACATACATTTATCCGGAATCACATGCCGTGGTCACATGATCATCCTCCTAGATGTCGCACCTCAGTACGAGAACGCTAAGTAAGAATCAACCTCGGCACCTATAGTCCCAGTTGTGATCCATCCTTAGTGTTATGCAACAAACAAGCAAGCAATCCTAACCACGCTAAGACTATAGGCCAACTACCAGATACCCGTGCAGGTAATCATATAATATAGCCAGAATATCAGGATGACATTGCAATGCCATATAATCACGGAAGTAGCACCTCAAAGTGCCAGTAGACAAGGGGCACCGCAGTGCAAGGTCAGGGCCAGTACCTCAAAGGGTAAGCTGGACTTATAGCACGGATATAAGTAGTCAGGTCTGGGACAAGGACAAATCTGTCAGTCACAAGAAGTCATCTGCCCACATCGTGGCATGGATATCAGGTCAAGTACAAGATCAAAACCTCTACCACAATAACATCTCAAGCATATATGGGAGCCTAGAGTTCCAATCATCCAGTCGGTCTATCCACAAGAGTCTCCCATCCATGATGGAGTGAATATCACGTCAATAAAAACAACCACCAAATACCAAGCTCATCCCCCTAACAATGCTAGGCCCTCTGACTCACAGGAATCCTCCAAGTCAATGATCACAAGCCACTAGAAAACAAGCCCCTCAACTATCAAGACATAGCAATCAAACCAGGTTTCCCAACTACCGGAATACACAAAGGTACCCAGTTGTGGACGTTTGGGAAGTCGAGTAAAAATCATATAATAATACCCTCGATATTCTATTCGTTCCGCGAGACACTCGCACCAATATCAAAATCCATAAGTCCTCAAAGACATATCTGATCAAATTAGAACATCACCAAAGAACTAGCAACACTATCTAAGAATCCACTTAGTCTACTATTATCACTATCTCAATATCATATCTCCTCATAGTCAATCCTCGAATAAGATCATAATCCCAACACATGGGTCAACACTAATCAACGCCGTCGAAAGACGGCAAGGATTGTGTGAACCACTCTGGATCAGATCCACAACCCTTAAACCAAACAAGGACCAAGGTTGCAGACCTTCACCCAAGTAGAACCGCTCTCCTTACACAATTCGACGGACATGACAGACAATGGGATAACAAACTAAACTAGAACACCATCTAAAAAGAAGGGTCACGGGTCAAGAGTCCAATGGATGATACCGTCGAAAGGGCAAGGATTACGTGAACCACTCTAGATCATATCTACAACCCTTAAACTGAACAAGGACCAGGGTTACAGACCTTCACCCGAGTAGAACCGCTCTCCTTACACAATCCGGCGGACAAAACAGGTCAAGACGCTAGACTAATCTAGTCGGGATTCTACCTAGCAGGCAATGAGATCAGGGATGCTATACCAAGAAGAACATGCATGAGTTCAGTCCCGCAAACCAAAGGAATGGTTCTGCCCAATCCTTCGAACCAAATTCCCAACCGAAAATTCTAGAAAAATCTGACAGAGTCTTCTTTGTAATCTGGATAGAAGCACCCTACGAATAGGGGCTAAAACACTCGGCACAACCCGCCGCAGAATCGCAGAATCGCAGGCTGAGAACACTAAGTCTCAGCTACCAGCAGCGCTATGATGCGTACTGGAAACAAATCGATAGCCGAGAACACTAAGTCCCGGCCTCCAGCAATACTACTATGCTTACTGGAAACTAATCTAACCCGAGACCACTAAGTCCCGGCCTCCAGCAGTACTACAATGTGTACTGGGCGCCAAGCCAACATGCATAATATAATAAAATAATCGCCTCGTAGGGCGCATCACAGCACATGTTCATAATTCTAACCCAAGCGCAATTACAGCCACAAGAATAGTTCGCCAAGTCGTTACCCGACCGCGAGTCGGACACGGGGCATACAGGGACAATCCATACAAGTGAGTCGTGCTCGTTGTCACGCCCCGACCCGGAATCATCGTCCTCGCACCAAAGCTAACACTCCGACTAAGTGTTTTATAGATCGTTTCACGATCTCGTCCCACCAACGTTATTCAGTTTCACACTATCTCGCAAGCTTTTCACTAACATTTCAAGTCTTCCCTGCAGCTCGATTTAAATTTTATATACGACTCGATTTGGATTCATACCAATATTCAAGGCGTCCCGAAGATATATGTATTTTGACCAATTCCAGTGGTAGCAAATTGGAACAAAGCTGACAGATAAATTTTAATCCTATGCTTGCCATCTCGTACTCTCGATCAGACTTATCCTTAGCAACTGTTCTCAAAATTTCATCGCATATACATGTTGATACACACGCGATTCATTCAACAAAGTCATTGCACGCGACGCGATTCAAAATCGTATTTCTCATTTCGTATATTTTATCGGAACTATCAATTCTATGCGTCGCGTCAAGCCGTCGCGCATCTGATCGCAACGATCCTCCGCAACGCCTTGCGTTCGAAGTTGCCACTCAACTATTTCCGAAGTCTGGCTATGCACTTATCTCGATACGTTTTTCTTTGTTGACTTGCAAATGTATCAACATTCAGGGCTACGCCCGCTAGGTTACTTTTCCAGGCGCCGTACTTAACTTCTCCCGACGTAACTTTAAATTAACATTGCACAAAGGCCACAATCTATCCGACATGAAAGTTTACAGCAAGGCGACAGTGCTCAAGGAACCGATCGCCTTAGCATGAAGGTCTTTACGACGCATCTTACATCCGATTTCCTAACGAGTAGGAATTCACTATCCAAATTCCCAACTTATCCATCTCGCAACATCGAATATAAGTTCGATTCACACAAGCTCAATTGCAAGGTGAATCCGAATCTAACAACATGACTCGTAAGTCATTTCTTTATCATTCTCTCTCGTGCATAGCACGACTCTCACAATCGCCTATCCGAATCACCAAGTCCGTTGGTGAATTTCAAGTTCTATCGTCGACCAACATAACCATTCAAGCATTCATCCGACGAATACTCAAAATCCATCTATATCATTCTCAATCGAAAGTTGTTCCAACAATTCTCGATCACCTAGACTTACCATCAATATGCACCGCGTTATATTTGTTATCGGTGCAATCTCATATGCGATATCGCATGGGTCATCTTACGGTCTGCAGCATTAATTTGATTTGGCGGTCAAGTCTTCTAGGGTCAGCTGCCCCGAAGCTACGCTCGATAACTGTGGATCATCACCGAAGGACAGTATACTACGAACCATGCTATATCTTATTTCGGAGCCAAATCATGTTTCGACGATTCTATGCAACTACCCAACTTCGGACAAAACTGTTTCTATCAGCGCAACTGATGCGCAACTATCTTCCGAGTAAAGCCATGCACTGTCATCGATGATTCCGTAATTTACGAAACATCTATTCGCATCAAGTTCGAGTCTATCTTTTTCACGGGTCGACACATGAGATGCTATACGCATCGAGCAATCGTCGATGACTTATAGTCTCGTCTTTGATCAATCACAAAATTTACGATCAACCAAGTTCGTTCATTCTCGTATCCTTACTTACAAAATTTTGATAGCGCAAGGCGCAATCTATTTTGTATTCTCACATCGCGCTTACGTTTTCTTGCGTATCGATCTTGATAGTTCATATCAATTTCGATAGCAAGTGGGTCGACTTCGAATGCGTTTCAACGTCGACTTAACTCGCATCGCATACATCCAAGTTCACAACGAACTTTTCCATACGCATCTACTCGTTTTTTGATTTACCGCATCCCGCTATACTTCGATCGCGTAACTGAGTTACCGATTATCCAACATCGATCCCTCAAGTTATACGATCTCGCCCTCTAAGTTTTACGTATTTTTCAGTCGTACTCAATTGAGTGTCGCCGTAACGTAACCAACTATTTCTTAGGCACGATTACTCACATCAACCAACTCTTCACCGAAGTCGCATATCGTGCGATTCGGTTACAATTCGCATCGCCTAACATTTCAATCGAAATTGCAAGTTGTGCTATTCGATTCGTCTCATCCAACATTTCTACAGAGATCGCAAGTCGTGCGACTCATTTGTAAGCTCGAGTTTTCCTTTTCCGTCGATCTGATTATTGCGTCAAGGCATAATCGTTTCGCTAGTCTCGGTCGTCCGACCAACTTATAACTTCCGTCCGGCATATCGTTCATCGATACAAGTCTCGTCTTATCGTCCCAACCGATTTTTCGAAGAACACTTGCATCAACATATTGCTATACAAATTTTCAATCGAGTCTCGGTACTCCCCTGTCCGTTGCGAACAAATCTTCCGCAATTCTAATAACGCGTCGATATAATTCATCGCTCAAGTGCTATACCATATACCACTCGAGATCGAGTCATTTATCGCCTACGTGGTATGGCATATACCACTCGGAACTCAAGTCAGTTCCCTCGTATTATACTTAGTATAGGCCAACGTTCTCTTCCGACTCACGATTTCTGCAGTGATCGTGCTTGATCACAACCGTAACTTTGATTCTATCAAAAATCCGACACGATTCGGTCAATGTTCTCGCTTGCCAACATAAGTTTGGTGTGCAACCGAACGATTCGTTCTATCGATTTACGATTTTAATTCTTTCCTTACGTTGCATCTCGTGCAACAATTTATTTGATATGCGTTGCACCCTGTACAACAAATTTTACTTTCGATACGCGTTGCACATCGTGCTACGATTTATTTCTGACACTTTTATTCTACTTTGTACAACGATTCAATTCCAATTTCCTTTGCACTTCGTGCAGCGATTAATTTGATATGCGTTGCACCACGTGCAATGTTATTTACTTTTCAATATGCGTTGCACATCGTGCAACGATTATTTCCAATATTTACCGTACCTCGTGCAACGAATTACTCTCAACTTTCCAAGTCAACGCACAATCCGTTTAACACATTCGGTATTGGCTTATCACTTCTCACTTTCATTTTAACGCATATTCACCATTACTCGTTGCACTTCGTGCATCATTTTATTTCTCATTCAACATGTTACATTGCGACAACATCTCAAATCGTATTTCACAATTTGTTGCGCTTGCAGCAACTAACATTTTTACGGCTCGTTTGCATTCAATGCAATATACCCCTCGCGACTTTCTTAGCAAACATCGTGTAATTTCCAAAACACATGCGGCAAAATTACACGATTTGTATTAGACTTATTGTATGGAACATCCAGTGCGGCATCGAGTAGAGTCAAGAGTGATATCAAGTGGTGGTGGGCAACTTTTCGAATTGTAATGAAGCGAGCGTCCAGAAGAAATTGAGCCTAGAGCTCTGATACCAATTTGTCACGTCCCGACCCAGAATCACCCGAATCATCGTCCTCGCAGGGGGTGTGATGCCGCACGAGCCTGGAGTTGCGCTCGTGCAAGGCAAGATGACAAGTTCTCAAATGGTTATCTTTTGATTCGATATTTAACAACGAAAGGAAACAGAGTATACGAAATAAATTCTCTTTATTGATATCCGAAACAGAGATTACAATGGCTTTCGATAGCCTAACAATACATGCCGGATTGGCTACAACACTCAGGTTCTCTCTTGTCCACAAAGGATTTTATCGTTCCATACATCATGCCTTCTATATCTCGGCCGCATCAATCCAGCTGCGTAGTCCGAGCGTCAATGCGATAGCACGCTTCAATGCGCTTCGGCATTCCAAGCCTTAAAACGTTCAAGCAACGCTTCGCCGCGAGCAATCCATTCCCTGTACCCTGCATGAAGCTGGTGGGGGATCAGTACGTTCGTCCTCGCATGTACTGAAACAAAGCTCATCTTTCCAAACCGACATTTTAATATTTATGTTGAATCATGCAACTTAGCTTATGATCTTGCTATGTTCTCCTTAGTGTCAATTTCATGGCATCTTCGAAAGCATAAAGCATGTTATCATAGCAGCATGTTATCGAATTGAATAGACAAACAAACAAGCAATCTCATGTTTGATTCGTGGCGTGACTTACCAAGTCGACGCACTCGCCCTTACACCGACGCAAGGTGAATACGCCGTAATCATTCCCTGTCATGTTATTGTGCATCTCTAAGCAGGATCTCTATGCGGGACGCATATGCGCCTACACTTTCAATCCATCGTTCCTTAACTATATGAGGGCCGTTGGCGTATCCGCGCCGGAATGGACTAAAGGAGTTTCTATCTTTTCTCTCCTTCTTTTCTCTCTATTTGTCGGGCTGCCCGGCGTTGGGTTGCGGGCCCAACAACCGAAACGTTCCCGCTGCATGCCATCATTTGCGGCTTTTCCCATCTATAAGACGAGCGCTACTCGTTTAAGGATGTGCGCCTACAAAGATTATTCGAATCCCTCCGCGGCCAATCGGTTCCGGGGCGCTCCTCCGACATTTAACCGTTTTGGGGGAAACACCCGTGCACGGGCTATTATCACAATTTAATTTCGAGCCCATTCCAATCGACCATACAATGCCCTATCATTCAAGTAATCAAATTCAAACAACCAAACATAGTCTTGAGTCCGAGACTCAGACTTATCGTCTCGCATCTCTTTCGTTAACTTTCTGTGTTCTTACATTTCATACTTCGTTTCAATGATTCAATGGCATCGTGCCTCAACTCAATGCTCGTCAACCGAACGACCCGAAGGTCTTGAACACCTTTCGAGGTACCATGTCATATCCGACAGTTCCGCCACATTCATGCCACAACTGTATTCTCTCGCAACGAAGCCATCTTTTATTATCCCGTGCACGTAGGCACGTTTCGACCGTATCCCTATGTTCTATAACTTAGCATTCAATGTTCGGAGCTTGCGCGCTAGGGTGCTCGTCTATTGTCTTTCAATGTTCTAGCCGTCTAACTCGTGCAGCAAAGGCACGATATGGTTCGTGCACTAAGGCACTCGCCGATTACAGTTATCCCATGTTCTTACGGCTTGCGCACCGAGGCGCTCGCCTTAGCGATATCCAATGTTCCATAGTGACTCGTGCATTTGATGCACGTTTTATTTCAATTGTTCTAACTTAGTGTTCGACTCACACTATGATTTATCTCCGATCGGACCACGCCCGTGGCATCGATAGGTTAACTTTAGCATACAATGATATATTTGACTTATCGAATGAAGGAGTAAAAAGAAGTCAATCCTCCCACCTTGAGTCGATATGCCTTTGTCGTTTCGCCGAGCCGGTGCGGCTCGATTTCCTAACTTCGTTGCACGACCACTCTCCTGACTTAGCCATTCGAGCACTTTGTGCTTCATTGAATCATACGTCCAATTTTCCTTAGCGTGCCCAAGTCTCGGCCCGTCGTAAGGCGATGATTTGATTTCGCGGACCCCTTACTAAATATTGCAAAAGATCGACCTCTAATATTTTCTCGTCAAAGTATAACCTGCACACGAAACCAACTAAAATTAATACTTGCAACGATTCGGACTTGCGCCTTGGTCGATTCGATTTCTTAGAATCTTCGAGCCGATTCAACGCACTCATCCTTCGGGGCAACGCGGCGCTTCGCAACGATTCAACTCGATGCATTCTTTCAGGACAAGGCAACTCTTCGTATCGACTTAGTTCAATGCGTTGCTCGGGATAACTTAACTCTCGTATCGTTTTGCATCGATACATTTCCTTTGCGTCAATGCGACTCGTTGAGTCAACGCTTCAGCGTAATGCGCCGTGCGGAGCGGGGCATTACACTCGTGTCCTCGGAGGTGTGGATGACCCATCCGAGTTGTCCGATACGGTCTATCCCAGTATCAGACCAAGCTAGTCTAGGTTATCATGGCTGTTCTACTGCTAAGCTATACTACTCATGGTTATACAATTTAAAATAAATTAAATACAATAAAACCCAGAAGAGATGGCAAGAGCCGCCGATGAGCAAGGGATACTTGCCTAGAGGGCTCGGCTAGGTAAGCAAGTCTTCGGCAGTCGCGATCCAAGCTAGCACGCCAATCGAGATCCTCGGAACACAACACAAAATAAACAATCATTAGCATTAATAATAAAATAATGAATGGAATCACGGAGGATGGCAGGAGAATATACCGTGTGGGTCCCGCAAGCAGTACGGGGATCGGGCACGGAAAGCGAGGTACGTGAATCGATACGGACACGAAAACCGAGACGAGCACGTATATCGAGACGCGCACGAGAATCAAGATGGCACGAATATCGAGATGAACGGGAAACACATACATGTAAATCGAAACGTGCATGTAGATCGAGAAAATCATGAATATCAGAATGGTCCACGAACCACGCGACACGCAAACCGAGGCGAGCACGTAAATCGAAACGACCCAAGTCCAAGGAGCACGTAAATCGATACGGCATACAAATCGAGCTGCGTACGCAAATCGATGCGGTGCGGAGTCCAATGCGGCACACAAATCGAGACGATCATGCAAATCGATGCATGTACGCGAATCGATGCGGCACAAAAATCAAGAAAGACATAAAGGCCGAGGTACGGAAAATGAGACGGTGCACAAACCGAGATGGCACGTTGCCCAAGGCAGTATGGGGCTCGAGGCGTACCGCTGCCCAAGGCAGCACGCAGATCGGGGTGGCACGGGAACCGAGACAGCACACAAATCGAGGTGCACGTCCCGAGAAGCACGGAGAACGGGGAAACGTGCAAGTCAAGGGTGCACGCGCCCCGAGGAGAGCGAGACGCCCAAGGCTGCACACTGCTCGAGCAGCACGGGGCCCAAGGGCGACCCGCCACTCGAGGCTGGCACGGCCAGAAAGGCTCGTCGTCACCAGGAAAGAAAAAGAGGGAAGACGGAGGAGTACACAGAGAGGGGCGGAGGAGCTCGGGGCTCGGCCATGTCGCGACGGCTCCGGACGGAGGAGACAAAGAGAGAGGGGAGGCCGGAGGAGTGGCTCACCGACGACGGAGGGAGGATGGAGATGGCGACAATGACGATGGTGGCGGCGCTGGAAGTGGTGGCGCTGGCGGTGGTGGCAGTAAGTGGTGGCGGAGATGATGACGGTGGTGCTGGCGGCTGAAGGGAGCTGCCACGGCGAGGGGGTGGCGGTGACCGGCCATGTAGATGGTGGTGGAGGGAAGCAGTGGTGGTGGAGGTGACTGATGGCAGTGGCGATGGCGGTGCTGGAGGGTGATGGCGGCGGTGGTGAGGGCTGGAGACGGGGGCGACCATGGCGAGGGTGGCGGATGGAGGTGGCAGTGGTGGGAGATGGTGGCACCGCAGCAAGGGGGAGGAGGCCGAGAGGGAGGAGAGAGGGGCTGGGGGTGAGTGAGTGAGTGAAGAGAGAGAGATGAAAATTGGGGAGAGGGGTTGTGTTGTTCGTGGGAGAGAGAGAGAGAGAGGATTGTTATGTGAGGGGTGAGGGGGAGTGATGTGAGGGGTTAGGTAGGGGATTTAGATATTTTGGCGCGGGGTAGATTTAGGATCAAGAAAATAATAGTAGCAATAATAAAAATGAGAAAAATTTACCTCCAATAATTTAATAATAAAATTTTAACAATACCAAATTTTAAAATCCTCGTAATACAATAATACGGTCATATACGTATTTCAAAATAGGAACATTACATCCTACCCACCTTACAAAAATTTCGTCCTCGAAATTTCAAAATTATAAAAGTAAGGTTTTCAAAACTAGTACATATACATCGGCCATGAAAACTCTACCCACCTTACAGAAATCAAGTAATACAATAAGAAACGAACAAAATCCCAATATGAAAACATCAAAGGGAACAAGGTCTAGCTAAATAAATCAACTCGTAAGGTAAATCCAAAACATCGAAAGAATCTCGAAAATCAAGGTCTCGCATACACGAAATAATCCCATAAATCAAAACAAGTATAGAATGTCGAAAACAATGTCAGAAAACGTAAAATTCCAACTGCATAAAGAAAAATAATAAATCCACATAAAATCATAAAATACAGGATATCTGTCTCGAACCGATGACCGTAGTTTCCTAATATCCGAAAAATGTGTGTCATGATCATTCCTTGCCACGCCATCCGAAATGGCTGCAAAAGATGCATCAGGGCACTATAATCGAGCGGTTGTAACTTTCGTTACCACGCCGTCAAGGTATATTAGGGTCACCGGAACTCTCGACAAATACCCAAAAACGAATCAAATCCATAACTCACATATCCAAATCACTAAAATCACAAAAATCTCTAACAATATAACGAGAGTCCTAGAAAAACAATCAAAATCCAAAATCCAGGTGAATCACAACACACATCCAAAAATATCTTTAATAATAACCACAAGATAGCTTTTCTAGAAAAATACTCCATATCCATAGGAAAATACTCCAAATCAAGAATCCATATCAAAACATGATATATAGAAGGTATATCTATAATCAAAATAATATCTGAAATAGATAATCATGAGTGCAAAACTGTCCGGAATCAAGAAAGCCGAATCGATACGAGAATATCCCTCGGATACTCAACAAATGTTAAAATATCCAATCTCAGAGTCCTGATGAAATCTTTATCCTACAGCAATCCAGCCAACGCTCGAAGAGGGCGATAATGATACTAAGTCAACACGAAGTCAACGCACGAAATGGATAACAGGAAATCAAACAAGACGAAACACCGATAGAGAGTACAGAACCCAAGATAAATAATCATATAACCCAATAATGGAGATAACATCTCATCAAATAAGGTGATCGACATGACCAACTATAGGATCATATCTATCAAACAAGAATCAGAGGTAGATAATCACGAATAAGACATGGCCAAGCAAGATAGGTCCAAGTAGAGATAAGGACCAGTTCACAGGTTCAAGGGAGCGAAGACAAGTGTAACAAGTAGGAATACCAAGGAATAGTGGACAGAGATCAATAATCATGTGATACCCAACAAAATCTTAAAACGAGACCTGCATGGGCCACCACTAAAACCTTGTCACGCCCCAGTACCAGAATACGGGGGCGGACATAGGCCAGCTACACCGTATAAGGTACGAATACGCTATACGGCGATGACGGCTGTCAAGTCTTGCTGGGTATCCTAGCATGCAATCAATCTATGGCCTAAATCCGATCTCATGTCCACAGGCAAATCATAATGAAACAATATCAAGAGAGATAATCATATGGAAAGCAGGGAATACATATATGATAATCAGAAATCCATAGTACAGAATAATAATGTAGACTAGTATACCTTCCCACAGTCCCTAGCATGGCCGGGAACTGAAGCACATCCTCCAAGTCGAGTCTGGAAGATCCCCAGGGTCGGTCTCAGGCAATCTAGGAACAATCCAGGGTTGGTCAGGCCAACCGTAGCAAGTACCAGAAATGAAGGCTCAAGGACGGACGAAGAAAACCAGCAGGATAAAATGTGACAGAAATAGCATCTAAAAATAGTAAATAAGGTAAGGGATCGTGCGGTACCAACGCATGATTACAGAATAAAAGACAGCAATCCAACTACTAATACGTAAGTAACCAACAATCATCACAGTCATCCTAACATCCACTAATGCTTGCATCGCTAACTGGAACTCGTAGTCTGTCATCGGAATGGTAACTCACCCCTACATCAAACAAGAACAAGAGAATGAATTACCGCACCGGGACAGCGTTACGCACCAGCCAGCTTAGCAAACAACAAGCCATACAATTTATATGAATAAGCGGCCACTCAAAATGCCTACGGCTCTCTATGTAGAGGTTGGGTTACCCCAACAATATAATATAGGAATCCTCAGATCGTGCTGTCCCAGCAGGGCTAGCGGGGCCAATTATAGCATGTAGGAAGAGCACCGATCCCTCATAAGGCCACCGGGCTTGCATGTCCCCACCGGTCCCTCATAAGGCTACCGTGCCGAGCATGTCATGTATATAATGTATAGTACATAAGTAACCGAATATTGCCATCCACTAGTACGAATGGTAACAATATCCGTGGCGGCCAACCTACAGGTCATGACTAATGTCTGGGATAAGGCTGGTAATACACGATCTCGGGATTCCGTCCCCCCCAATGCTTCTACCAGTTTAAGTTGCCTAGATTAAACATACATTTATCCGGAATCACATGCCGTGGTCACATGATCATCCTCCTAGATGTCGCACCTCAGTACGAGAACGCTAAGTAAGAATCAACCTCGGCACCTATAGTCCCAGTTGTGATCCATCCTTAGTGTTATGCAACAAACAAGCAAGCAATCCTAACCACGCTAAGACTATAGGCCAACTACCAGATACCCGTGCAGGTAATCATATAATATAGCCAGAATATCAGGATGACATCGCAATGCCATATAATCACGGAAGTAGCACCTCAAAGTGCCAGTAGACAAGGGGCACCGCAGTGCAAGGTCAGGGCCAGTACCTCAAAGGGTAAGCTGGACTTATAGCACGGATATAAGTAGTCAGGTCTGGGACAAGGACAAATCTGTCAGTCACAAGAAGTCATCTGCCCACATCGTGGCATGGATATCAGGTCAAGTACAAGATCAAAACCTCTACCACAATAACATCTCAAGCATATATGGGAGCCTAGAGTTCCAATCATCCAGTCGGTCTATCCACAAGAGTCTCCCATCCATGATGGAGTGAATATCACGTCAATAAAAACAACCACCAAATACCAAGCTCATCCCCCTAACAATGCTAGGCCCTCTGACTCACAGGAATCCTCCAAGTCAATGATCACAAGCCACTAGAAAACAAGCCCCTCAACTATCAAGACATAGCAATCAAACCAGGTTCCCCAACTACCAGAATACACAAAGGTACCCAGTTGTGGACGTTTGGGAAGTCGAGTAAAAATCATATAATAATACCCTCGATATTCTATTCGTTCCGCAAGACACTCGCACCAATATCAAAATTCATAAGTCCTCAAAGACATATCTGATCAAATTAGAACATCACCAAAGAACTAGCAACACTATCTAAGAATCCACTTAGTCTACCATTATCACTATCTCAATATCATATCTCCGCATAGTCAATCCTCGAATAAGATCATAATCCCAACACATGGGTCAACACTAATTGTAAGCCCCTATTTTTCAAATTTTAGTTAAATTAATATTAATTAATTATTAATGTCATTTTTAGCCTTAAAATAATTATTAGGATTTTTAGGGATTTTTTTAGAATTTTTAAATAATTTTTATATGAGTTTTTAATACTAAAATATTGATTTGTAATTTTCTAAATTGTTTTAATATAGTTTTGTAATAATTAGAATTATTTTAATATCAGTTTGTAATTACTTAATTGTTTTTAAGTGTGGAATGCAAATTATATTTGCATTTGACAACTGCTAGGACCTATGTGTTATTTTCTAAACTATAGGGGCCTAAACGTAAAACCCTAAACTACCCACCCCCGACGACCAGACTGCCCGACGACCGACGACCGACCTGCCCCCGCCATTTTCGGCCGCCCAACCGACCTAGGACCGACTCAACCCCCCTATAAATAACCCCCCCTCTCCCCTCAGCTCGACCATCACCACCACGACCGCTCACAGCCCCCCCTTTCTTCCCCGACGACCCTAACCCTAACCCTAGCTCCGGCGAGCCTCGCCCAGCCTCACCGTCGACCCTCACAGCCCCCAACCGCCGTCGACGAGTTCGCCGCAGCGGGCTGAGTCGATCGTCCCTACTCCGCCACCGCCCCGACGCCTACTCCGCCGGCCAGCACTCTCAAACCCCCCGACTAGCCGGACACGTACGTGTCAGTTTGTCTTCGTATCTATTTGTGTCTCGATTTAGCATGGGTGACTCGCCAGGACACGGGTGATCCTTTGGTAAGCTTGGACACGTAAATCGATGCTCGTGCGTGTCGTGCATAGCATGGACACACAGACTCTGTGTCCCAAACTGTCAGGACACAGAGCGATATTTCGTGTTACTGTTTTTAACAACTAAAACCTAAATAAAAATAACTCGAGCCCCACCCTAACAGCAAGCCCGCTCAGGCCCACTGGCCAGCGGGTGGGGCTCTAAGTCTTCACCCTCTAACAGAGGGCCGAGTTCGAGCCCTCTGTTTGTGTTTGTTTTGTTTCCTTTTCTTTTTCTTTCTTTTCTTTTTGTTATATTCATATATATATATATATATATTTATATTTTTTATACTTAGTAAATTTATATATATATATATATATATATATATATATATATATATATATATATATATATATATATATATATATATATATATATATATATATATATATATATATATATTTATATTTATATTTATATACATATATGTATATATGTATATAAATATAAATATAAATATATTTATATTTATATTTATATACATATATATATATATATATATATATATATATATATATATATATATATATATATATATATATATATATATATATATATATATATATATATTTATATTTATATTTATATACATATATGTATATATGTATATAACTTTATATGTATATATATATTTATACTATATATGTATACAATATTAGTGTATGTATATATATACTTTATAATTAAGTATTTTATTATATATATATATTATATATATATATATATATATATATATATATATATATATATATATATATATATATATATATATATATATATATATATATATATAAATATATATACATTCAACATATGTATGTATGTATTCATTTTGTATAATTTTACCTTATTAAAATATTAATATTAATTTTGCACTTTTATCAAATTGTATTTTTAGTGTATTTAGATTACTGCAACCATTTGGTGTCCAAGCCTAGCATGGGTTTTTGGGCCCAAATATATTTTCACACATTCAAGACCTGTACAAGTCATATTGGACTTGATTCATGGCCTTGGGTCCTATATTTGAACTTTGGTTCAAATTATATACATGGACAAAATACGCAGATAATTAATTATTTAATTTCAATTGTGTGCAATGCTGTTTTTTATTTTCTAAAAATACTTAAAGTACTTCTAAAATTTTGGAAAAATAGTATTTAGATACTATGTTAAGTTAGCTAATTTAGTATAATTTTTATAGTATTTAAATTACAGTTTTGCCACTAGTTTGGCTTATGGAACCAAAACTCATTTTCTGTATACTTAGGAAAACTGATTTTTATAAAATATTTGTACTGGTTAATAAATTCCAAAAAAATTATATTAAATTTATACGATTAACTAGGATCATTTTGGTACTTTACTTTAAGTAAAACTAGGATTTTTGTCTATCTCAAAAATTGTTAAAACACAATGATCATTTGATTTTTTATTGATTAATTACGACTTGTAACTTTTTGTATTATTTTGAGTTTTAGCCGTGTTGAACCTCACCCCTCACTAGTGTAAAGACCCTAGAAAGATAGTTAAAGTAGAGTGACACCCCACTTTGGTCTCCTATGCTAAAATTATTATTTTGGCTAGGTGCCCAGTCACAAGTCGTGTCGCACCAATTAGTGTCTTAGCATTTTAGCTTAGTGTAAAAACTAAGTTATTGCATTTATTTCTACAGTGACGAGTTACCGGACATCCATAGCACTTTTATCGCAGCTTGTTTTGCTTTGCTAGAGGCAAGTACTCTCTACGAACTTTACATATTGTCACATAAATGAACTGCAAACCCCACCATGTTAAATGGTGATCCTTGGGGTAGCAAGTTAGATCTCTACATATTGTACTTCCAATTACTACCGTGCTTAGAACAGTTTTATGTATCTCTCACATGATAGAATATGGGTTATGGGGAAACTAGTAGTTGAGTACGTGATCATGCCCCCATTATCTTACCGAGCAAAGTTTCATTCTATATGATAGTGCGTCGTAGGCCATTATCCAGCATTTCTGTACGGAGGTACACATATTCCTGTACACTTGTACTTATGTACATTTCATTTACATGTGCCCCAGCACTTTGTACATCTATTGACCGATCACGTACCTGCTACAGTTTTAAACATTACATATACATCTGTCTCTATGACATATGTGTCCTTGCCATGATAGATTATGTGATGCCATGTTTCCAGTTATTCCTCTTATGTTCATTTCCATGTTTCATATGCTAGTTTGCTAGATTCAGTACTTGCTCCCGTCCTGACAGGATAACGTTGTAGGTGTCCTTACTGAGGAGGAGTTACTCTACGATACACATTATGGAGATACTGCCGAGGACCCGGCTTTGCCATACGAGGATGTTCCTGCGGAAAGACTCGTCTAGTTTGCTTAGCTGTTTGGGATATTTAGAGTAGTCATGTATTAGGCTATATATTTTGTAACTGGACATGTATCCAGTTTTACATTTCAGATCACTTGTACTTTGGACTTATTTCTATATGAGACGACTTTTGTGTTTGGAGCATTTATGACTTTATTTCACTTATAGAACTGTTAGCACATTTAGTTTTATCCTGTTGTCTTTAGAACAGCTTACTACGTTTTATCTCAACGTAGGCTGGACATGACTCGGCCTGGCCCAACAAATTGGGTAGCGGGTCGTGACATATTTTTAGTGGTGGCCCATGCAGGTCCTGACTAAACTGTTTGGTTACGTTATTGTACCAAGCATGCCTGCAATTAGGAACTTAAGGTAATTAGACAACATTAGGAATGACGCTTAGAACACCTAGAGGAATGCTAGGGTTGTAACATAGGAAATACATCACATGTTTGCTATTATAATTAGATTTCCTTGCATATGATTACTTACTTTAAATAAGTCCTTATAAGTCCTTTTATTTTGTAATTTAGATGGTGCTTACTCTTTCATCCCAGTATGTTACCCTCGAGAATGGGGCCCTCCTTATCCAGTCAGCTGACTAGTCGACTGATACACCTCCACCTACCACATTCCCCCACTCCACAGATCCACAAACCCAGATACCACAACCACCGTCCACCTCACATACCCAGCAGGACCCGGTACTTCCACCACCCCCTATCACTATACCCACCCAGGCTTCCGTCACACTCGACGGAAACCAGCTGCTCATTCTGATTCAGGGGTTCCTAACAACCCATCAGGAGCAGACTACCCTACTCCGCCAGAGCATGGAGCGTTCTGAGGGACGTCCAGTGGTCCCACCACATGTAGAGCCACGGCAGAGAGCGGGGACAATCAAGGACTTCATGGGTACGAATCCTAAGGAGTTCTCAGGGACTGAGGGCATAGTAGTAGCAGATGACTGGCTAGACTCGGTAGAGAGGAAGCTTCTCGGAGTTAGGATGCCGGATGACCTCCAGGTCGAGGCAGCGGGATTTCTGCTGATAGACTTAGCAGGAGTCTGGTTCTGGAATGAGCCGTTGTTTGCGAGAGGGAGAGCCACTTGGGATCAGTTCAAGACCCAGTTCAAGAAGAAATTCTTCTCGACCACTACTAGAGTAGCCATGGGGCTACGATTCCATAACATCCAGCAGGGGAACCGTTCTGTTGATGACTATGCGGCAGAGTTTAGTCGCCTGAGCCGTTTTGCTCCTAGTCTGGTTGCAGATCCAGAGGAGATGACCCGTAGGTTTTGCCATGGTCTAGTTCCAGATATTGGCATTCTTACAGTGGCGAATGGTACGACTGACTACTACCAGAGCCTAGAGTCGGCCCGGAGCATTGAGGAGCGTCTTCTGTCTAGTAAGAGGTCGGCTTCTGTACATCATGAGGGACCGTCCAAGCGTCAGGCTTTCCAACAGAGAGCACCGACGCCACCCCAGCAGACTTACCGTCCCCCTACACCACATCATCAGACCCCGCCAGTTAGAGCCCCGGGACCCCGACAGCAGCAACAGCAGCAGAAGGGAGCTATATGTTCTTTCTACGGAAGACCAGGTCATGACTTCATCGTCTGCAGGAAGAGGTTGGGGCAGTGCTTACTTTGTGGGTCTGCCACCCATCAGCTTCGGAACTGCCCAGCAGCGAAGCCTAGAGGACCACTCTCGACTCAGCAGCAGAGGTTTGGGCAGCATCTATAGCAGCAGAAGGCACCTCAGGGGAAGGTTTATAGCCTAGCCCTTGAGCCGGAGCCGGAGCAGATTTCGGAGCCAGATTACTTAGCTGACGTCATCACAGGTCATGTTTATTTGTATACTTTTCTAGCTCTATGCTTGTTTGATTCTGGTGCATCTCATAGCTTTCTGTCATTAGAGTTTATGCATGAACATCACTTAGTATCTACGCCTACTACGGAGATTAGTAGAGTAATGACGGAAGGAGGACCAGTGCCTATTAGAGCTAGCTATAGATGCTCTATTATGATAGCCGGAAGAGAGTTTGAGGGACGATTCTTTGTGATGCCACACCCCGGTTATGATATCATATTGGGGATGGACTGGCTTAGCTAGCCCATGTATCTATAGATTGTCATGAGGGCAGTATTTTGTTCAGTCCCCCAGGCACAGCATCATTCAGAGTCAGGAGGACAGGGCCAAAGATCAGCCTAGAGCCGAACTGTTGTGCGACAGTCGGGGACGTAGCACCGCCACACCCTATCATTAGGGAGTTTATGGATGTATTCCCAGAGGATCTTCCAGGACTTTCGCCTGACAGAGATGTGGAGTTCACTATAGATTTAGTGCCGGGTTCATCACCAGTATCCCGGGCTTGCTATAGAGTGAATCCTAAGGAGGCCATAGAGATGAAAGAGCAGATTGATGACCTGTTGAAAAAGGGTTTCATTCGATCCAGTGCTTCTCCATGGGGAGCGCCAGTGCTCTTTGTGCCTAAGAAGGATGGAACAGTCCGGTTGTGTATTGACTACCGGGCCTTGAATGCCATCACCATCAAGAACAAATATCCTCTGCCCAGGATAGATGATTTCTTCGACCAGTTGAGCGGGGGGAAGGTGTTTTCCAGGATAGACTTGAGATCCGGGTACCACCAGGTGAAGGTCAGGGCAGCAGACATCCAGAAGACAGCGTTCAACATGAAGTACAGGCAGTACAAGTTTTTGGTGATGCTATTTGGTCTCACAAATGCACCAGCTGTCTTTATAAACTTTATGAATAAGACATTTCACCAGTATCTGGATAAGTTCGTCGTAGTGTTTATCGATGACATCCTGATATACTCGAAGACGCCAGAGGAGCATGCAGAGCACTTGCGGATAGTTTTGGGGATTCTGAGGTAGGAGAGATTGTTTGCCAAATTGTCGAAGTGCGAGTTCTTTTTAGACCGAGTGGAGTTTCTCGGCCATGTAGTCACTGGAGATGGAATCTCGGTGGATCCCAGGAAGATTGCTGCAGTTGAGACATGGAAGGCTCCGACGTCAGTTTCAGAGATCAGGAGCTTTCTGGGTTTAGCAGGCTATTATAGAAAGTTCGTCCAGGACTTTGCTAGGATAGCTGAACCCATGACGAAGCTGACACGGAAGGACGCAGAGTACATCTGGTCAGAGGACTGCCAGACAGCATTTAAGGAGCTGAAGAGGAGGCTGACGACCGCTCCAGTTCTGACATTACCTTCAGGTTCTGGAGGTTTCACCATATACATCGATGCTTCTGGAAAGGGGCTAGGATGTGTCCTACAGCAGCATGGGAAAGTGATTGCTTATGCATCTAGGCAATTGCGGACTCATGAGAGGAATTATCCTACCTATGACCTAGAGTTAGCTGCGGTGATCTTTGCACTCAAGTTATGGAAACATTACTTATACGGAGAGCGTGTGGAAATCTTTACTGACCACAAAAGCTCGAAGTATGTGTTCACGCAGAAAGAGCTGAACATGAGGCAAAGACGATGGTTGGAGTTGATGAAAGACTTCGACATCGATTTACAGTATTACCCCGAGAAGGCAAATATGGTGGCGGATGCGCTAAGCAGGCATCCGATGGCATGGTACCTGATGATTGATCGGCATTTGCGGGAGGATCTGGAGAAGCTCGGTATCGAGCTAGTTCGGCCAGGATCAGAGATACAGATGATGGCGCTTGACATTCAGTCAGGTTTGATAGAGCAGATCCGGGAGGCACAGTCTACAGATGACAGCTTTCGCAGACTTTGACCCCAGGCTTTAGCTGGATTGCTGGATGACTTCACTATAGCAGAGGATGGATCCTTGAGGCATGGCAGCCGATTGTGCGTGCCGAAGGGAGAGCTGGTAGAGGCAGTCTTGCAGGAGGCACACCGATCGAGATATTCTATTCACCCTGGTGCTAACAAGATGTACCGTGACTTACGGGAACATCTTTGGTGGCACGGAATGAAGAGGGATGTATCGCGTTTCATCTCGAGATGCCTAGTTTGCCAGCAGGTCAAGGCAGAGCGCCAGAGGCCAGCCGGTTTGTTACAGCCGTTACCTATTCCCGAGTAAAAGTGGGAACATATTACGATGGACTTCGTCTCAGGGCTTCCTCGTTCCCAAGGAGGGAATGATGCCATTTGGGTCATCGTAGACAGGCTGACGAAGTGTGCGCACTTCATACCCTTCAAGGTAGGGCTTTCCACCGATAAGTTGGCAGAGCTATACATGCAACAGATAGTTCGCCTATACGGAGTGCCGGTGAGCATCGTGTCAGACAGAGACAGCAGATTTACATTCCACTACTGGAGGAGCTTGCAGGAGGAGTTGGGCAGTAGGCTCAAGTTCAGTACGGTGTACCACCCGCAGACAGATGGGCAGTCCGAGAGGACGATACAGACATTGGAGGATATGCTGAGGACCTGCGTGCTAGACTTCGGAGGATCTTGGGAGAGCCATCTGCACTTGGTAGAGTTTTCATACAATAACAGCTACCAAGCCAGTATCGGTATGTCTCCTTTCGAGGCGCTATATGGACGACGATGCCGCACACCGCTCTTTTGGGATGATGTTGGAGACAGAGTTATGCTTGGGCCAGAGATGATCACGGATGCAGCAGAGAAAGTCGGGATGATCAGAGACAGGCTCAGAGTAGCTCAGGATAGACAGAAATACTGGGCTGATGCTAGTCGCAGACCGATGGAGTTCGCAGACGGTGATATGGTGCTAGTGAAGATATCACCTACTAGAGGGACGATCCGGTTCGGACGAGGAGGGAAACTGAGCCCCAGATACATCGGGCCGTTCGAGGTACTTGGCAGGATTGGAGAGGTAGCTTACAGGGTTGCACTTCCATCCAACCTAGCAGGAGTTCACGATGTCTTTCACATATCTCAGCTGAAGAGATATGTTCCAGACCCCAGTCATGTGCTAGATCATTCAGAGTTGGTGGTCGGACCGAGCCTTACAGTTTTCGAGCAGCCAGTGGAGATATTAGACAGGAGAGAGAAGAGGCTGAGGAACAAGGTTATACCTCTAGTACGAGTAGCTTGGAGCCGTCACTCCCCAGGTGAATCTACTTGGGAAAGGGAGTCGGACATGAGGGAGAGATACCCTTACTTGTTCGATCCAACCGCTGCGAGGGAACCACCCGTTCCCGCTTGATACCTTAGAGGTTAGTTTCGATTGTAGCCTTAGTCATTTTGTTGCATTGCTTGCTATGATAGAATATTGTAGGATCTTCAATCTTTGTGAATTTCGAGGACGAAATTTTTTAAGGAAGAAAGACTTGTAAGCCCATGTTTTTTAAATTTTAGTTAAATTAGTGTTAATTAATTATTAATGTCATTTTTAGCCTTAAAATAATTATTAGGATTTTTAGGAATTTTTTAGAATTTTTAAATGATTTTTAAATGAGTTTTTAATACTAAAATATTGATTTGTAATTTTCTAAATTGTTTTAATATAGTTTTGTAATAATTAGAATTGTTTTAATATCAGTTTATAATTACTTAATTGTTTTTAAGTGTGGAATGCAAATTATATTTGCATTTGACAACTGCTAGGACCTATGTGTTATTTCCTAAACTATAGGGGCCTAAACGCAAAACCCTAAACTACCCACCCCCGACGACCAGACTGCCCGACGACCGACGACCGACCTGCCCCCGCCATTTCCGGCCGCCCAACCGACCTAGGACTGACTCAACCCCCCTATAAATAACCCCCTCTCTCCCCTCAGCTCAACCATCACCACCATGACCGCTCACAACCCCCCTTTCTTCCCCGACGACCCTAACCCTAACCCTAGCTCCGGCGAACCTCGCCCAGCCTCACCGTCGACCCTCACAGCCCCCAACCGCCGTCGACGAGTTCGCCGCAGCGAGCTGAGTCGATCGCCCCTACTCCGCCACCGCCCCGACGCCTACTCCGCCGGCCAGCACTCTCAAACCCCCCCGACTAGCCGGACACGTACGTGTCAGTTTGTCTTCGTGTCTATTTGTGTCTCGATTTAGCATGGGTGACTCGCCAGGACACGGGTGATCCTTTGGTAAGCTTGGACACGTAAATCGATGCTCGTGTGTGTCGTGCATAGCACGGACATGCAGACTCTGTGTCCCAAACTGTCAGGACACAGAGCGATATTTCGTGTTACTGTTTTTAACAACTAAAACCTAAATAAAAATAACTCGAGCCCCACCCTAACAGCAAGCCTGCTCAGGCCCACTGGCCAGCGGGTGGGGCTCTAAGTCTTCACCCTCTAACAGAGGGCCGAGTTCGAGCCCTCTGTTTGTGTTTGTTTTGTTTCTTTTTCTTTTTCTTTCTTTTCTTTTTGTTATATTTATATATATATATATATTTATATTTTTATACTTAGTAAATTTTATATATATATTTGTATTTATATACATATATGTATATATGTATATAACTTCATATGTATATATATATTTATACTATATATGTATACAATATTAGTGTATGTATATATATACTTTATAATTAAGTATTTTATTATATATATATATATTTTTTTTATTATTATTATTATTATTATTATTATATATATATATATATATATATATATATACTTTCAACATATGTATGTATGTATTCATTTTGTATAATTTTACCTTATTAAAATATTAATATTATTTTTACACTTTTACCAAATTGTATTTTTAGTGTATTTAAATTACTGCAACCATTTGGTGTCCAAGCCTAGCATGGGTTTTTGGGCCCAAATATGTTTTCACACATTCAAGACCTGTACAAGTCATATTGGACTTGATTCATGGCCTTGGGTCCTGTATTTGAACTTTGGTTCAAATTATATACATGGACAAAATACGCAGATAATTAATTATTTAATTTCAATTGTGTGCAATGCTGTTTTTGATTTTCTAAAAATACTTAAAGTATTTCTAAAATTCTGGAAAAATAGTATTTAGATACTATGTTAAGTTAGCTAATTTAGTATAATTTTTATAGTATTTAAATTATAGTTTTGCCACTAGTTTGGCTTATGGAACCAAAACTCATTTTCTGTATACTTAGGAAAACTGATTTTTATAAAATATTTGTACTGGTTAATAAATTTCAAAAAAAAAAATTATAATAAATTTCTACGATTAACTAGGATCATTTTGGTACTTTACTTTAAGTAAAACTAGACTTTTTGTCTATCTCAAAAATTGTTAAAACACAATGATCATTTGATTTGTTTATTGATTAATTACGACTTGTAACTTTTTGTGTTATTTTGAGTTTAGCCGTGTTGAACCTCACCTCTCACTAGTGTAAAGACCCTAGAAAGATAGTTAAAGTAGAGTGTCACCCCACTTTGGTCTCCTATGCTAAAATCATCATTTTGGCTAGGTGCCCAGTCACAAGTCGTGTCGCACCAATTAGTGTCTTAGCATTTTAGCTTAGTGTAAAAACTAAGTTATTGTATTTATTTCTACAGTGACGAGTTACCGGACATCCATAGCACTTTTATCGCAGCTTGTTTTGCTTTGCTAGAGGCAAGTACTTTCTACGAACTTTACATATTGTCACATAAATGAACTGCAAACCCCACCATGTTAAATGCTGATCCTTGGGGTAGCAAGTTAGATCTCTACATGTTGTACTTCTAGTTACTACCATGCTTAGAACAATTTTTATGTATCTCTCACATGATAGAATATGGGTTATGGGGAAACTAGTAGTTGAGTACATGATCATGCCCCCATTATCGTACCGAGCAAAGTTTCATTCTATATGATACTGCGCCGTAGGCCATTATCCAGCATTTCTGTACGGAGGTACACCTATGCCTGTACACTTGTACGTATGTACATTTCATTTACATGTGCCCCAACACTTTGTACATCTATTGACCGATCACGTACCTGCTACAGTTTTAAACATTACATATACATCTGTCTCTATGATATATGTGTCCTTGCCATGATAGATTGTGTGATGCCATGTTTCCAGTTATTCCTCTTATGTTTATTTCCATGTTTCATATGCTAGTTTGCTAGATTCAGTACTTGCTTCCGTCCTGACAGGATAACGTTGTAGGTGTCCTTACTGAGGAGGATTTAATCTGCGATACACATTATGGAGATACTGCAGAGGACCCGGCTTTGCCATACGAGGATGTTCCTGCGGGAAGACTCGTCTAGTTTGCTTAGCTGTTTGGGATATTTAGAGTAGTCATGTATTAGGCTACATATTTTGTAACTGGACATGTATCCAGTTTTACATTTCAGATCACTTGTACTTTGGACTTATTTCTATATGAGACGACTTTTGTGTTTGGAGCATTTATGACTTTATTTCACTTATAGAACTGTTAGCACATTTAGTCTTATCATGTTGTCTTTAGAACAGCTTACTACGTTTTATCTCAACGTAGGCTGGGCATGACTCGGCCTGGCCCAACAAATTGGGTAGCGGGTCGTGACACTAATCAACGTCGTCGGAAGACGGCAAGGATTGTGTGAACCACTCTGGATCAGATCTACAACCCTTAAACCAAACAAGGACCAGGGTTGCAGACCTTCACCCGAGTAGAACCGCTCTTCTTACACAATTCGACGGACAGGACAGACAATGGGATAACAAACTAAACTAGAAAACCATATAAAAAGAAGGGTCAAGTACAAGATCAAAACCTCTACCACAATAACATCTCAAGCATATATGGGAGCCTAGAGCTCCAATCATCCAGTCGATCTATCCACAAGAGTCTTCCATCCATGATGGAGTGAATATCACGTCAATAAAGACAACCACCAAATACCAAGCTCATCCCCCTAACAATGCTAGGCCCTCTGACTCACAGGAATCCTCCAAGTCAATGATCACAAGCCACTAGAAAATAAGTCCCTCAACTATCAAGACATAGCAATCAAACCAGGTTCCCCAACTATCGGAATACACAAAGGTACCCAGTTGTGGACGTTTGGAAAGTCGAGTAAAAACATAGTAATACCCTCGATATTCTATTCGTTCTGCGAGACACTCGCACCAATATCAAAATCCAAAAGTCCTCAAAGACATATCTGATCAAATTAGAACATCACCAAAGAACTAGCAACACTATCTAAGAATCCACTTAGTCTACCATTATCACTATCTCAATATCATATCTCCTCATAGTCAATCCTCGAATAAGATCATAATCCCAACACATGGGTCAACACTAATCAACGTCGTCGAAAGACGGCAAGGATTGTGTGAACCACTCTGGATCAGATCCACAACCCTTAAACCAATCAAGGACCAGGGTTGCAGACCTTCACCCGAGTAGAACTGCCCTCCTTACACAATCCGGCGGACAGGACAGACAATGGGATAACAAACTAAACTAGAACACCATCTAAAAAGAAGGGTCACGGGTCATGAGTCCAATGGGTGATACCGTCAAAAGGGCAAGGATTGCGTGAACCACTCTGGATCAGATCCACAACCCTTAAACCAAACAAGGACCAGGGTTGCAGACCTTCACCCGAGTAGAACCGCTCTCCTTACACAATTCGGCGGACAAGACAGGTCAAGATGCTAGGCGACTAATCTAGTCGGGAGTCTACCTAGCAGGCAATGAGATCAGGGATGCTATTCCAAGAAGAACATGCATGAGTTCAGTCCCGCAAACCAAAAGAATGGTTCTGCCCAATCCTTCGAACCAAATTCCCAACCGGGAATTCTGGAAAAATCTGACAGAGTCTCCTTTGTAATCTGGATGGGAGCACCCTACGAATAGGGGCTAAAACACTCGGCGCAACCCGCCGCAGAATCGCAGGCTGAGAATACTAAGTCTCAGCTACCAGCAGCGCTACGATGCGTACTGGGAACAAATCGATAGCCGAGAACACTAAGTCCCGGCCTCCAGCAGCACTACGATGCGTACTGGAAACTAATCGAACCCGATACCACTAAGTCCCGGCCTCCAGCAGCACTACAATGCGTACTGGGCGCCAAGCCAACATGCATAATATAATAAAATAATCGCCTCGCAGGGCGCATCACAGCACATGTTCATAATTCTAACCCAAGCGCAATTACATCCACAAGAATAGTTCGCCAAGCCGTTACCCGACCGCGAGTCGGACACGGGACATACAGGGACAATCCATACGAGTGAGTCGTGCTCGTGTCCTCGGAGGTGTGGATGACCCATCCGAGTTGTCCGATACGGTCTATCCCAGTATCAGACCAAGCTATCACTACACCAAAACAGTCATTTCCTAACGATTATAAGTGTTAGAAAAATTATTACTAACGGTTTTTTTGCCATTGGTAGTATGGCGTGGGCAATTTTTCTAACGATTATAACCGTTAGGAAAATAAATTTCCTAACGGTAAAAAACTGTTAGAAAATTCACTTTCCTAACAGTAAAAAACCGTTGGTAAATTCACTTCTCTAACATCAAATACTATTGGTAAAAATAAATCTACTCACAGTAAAAAACCGTTAGAAAACTGAATACAACCTTTGAAATTTTCAACAGTTTTTTAACTGTTACAAACGAATTTTTTTTAAAAAAATTAATCAGTGGCTCTATTAAGCCGGAGCTGTCAACTTTCAATTATCAACCAATATTCATTATAAAAATATAATTTACATAAGACAATCCACCAATACACATTCAAATTAATAAACAAAACCACTATTAACATTTATAAATAAACAGATGCATAGTTACAATTATTCTTCATATAATGGTGTCTCACCATATGCATTAAATAACCTCTTAAGGTGTGAAAGAAAACCATCTGATATGCTTCCTTCAACGTGAAGCTCTAAGAAACACTGAGCCATCATGTTAACAGTCAAAACAAGCATGATACTCTCCTAGTACCACTGTCTGTACTCACGCACTCCACATATTCAACCAGAGTACCATCAGTAATACGAAGAGCTACAAGGACCTCAGAAGGGAAGTCGACGTGTCCAGGGTGATGAGATTGATAAGTACTAATTTCCTGATCTTTCTTCCTTATAGGCTTTAAGATCGTCATCAGACATGTTGACTTGATTCTGATACCACCAATGCTTCAGCAGCACAAATATCGGTCATCCTGACATCTCCAGGAAATTTCTGTACAATGATCTCGGCAGCAGACACAAAAGAGTCCGTCAATGTGGAATTCCCTGAAAATTAAAGTGTCGTTAGTAAACAAATATATATAAACAAATAGCTAGACAACATGAGTAATACTGACATATCAAGAAGTATTAGTGGACAGAATGAAAAATCAGTGGTATTTTTCTTAATCTGTAAGTTATATCTTTGTTTGTCCATTTAACCTCCAAGAGAAGTTTTATCTATTTGCATCACGGTCCATGATTGGTTTTTATTGATTTTGTCAATTGAATCTCTCCATGAATTTATACAGCATCAAAGGTTCATGATTCCACTAAATTCTTGACATAACTAAGTTTAGAAAGCATAAATATCAAAAGTTGTTACAAGGCACCAATAGATGAAAAATAAACTACAGTAGGCCCAGGACCACTACGATTAGCACGTATAAGCTCCAGGTACTGCACCAGCAATTATCAAGACAACAACAAGCTAACATGAGAATTTTTAAATCGAGTTCAAGTTCAAGTGAAGAAACATATATTATGTGGGAAAAAGAAATTTTGAAGCAAGTTTTTATGTAACAAGGAGAAAAGATGATTTGTTTCTAGGGTCAGACTTTTCACAAAAAGCTCTCAAGAGTTGAATTTCAATGGATCATGAAATGGTGTATCCTGCACATATCCGTTGTAGACTGATAGTGTACATATACTGTGATCAGAAGTTCATGAAGAAATTATCAAGAAAGAAAAGGCTTTCGCCAATATTATTCAAGGATTCTCAAATCAAAAATAAAATAGGCCACAAAGTACAAGTCATGAAGGCTCTTTCAAAGAACCTAGTAACTTTATATAAGCAATTGCATCTGACATCAACCGTTTATGAATTGGCAGTTGGCGCCAACTTCTTCATAAGAAATATATACAAGAAATGGGCCTGCCACTCTCACATTTGCAATAGGAAAACATCATCAACTTCCATAAAAAACAATGCCAGAAAGGATGTCTATTTGAAAATAACAACACATCTTTCATTATTATAAATAAAAAATCGTATCTTTATTAGTCATGCAACCATGGATTGTAGCTCCTCGCAATCCGACAACAGGGAAGGTATGGCCATCATCACTGGCCCCATGAAGAACCTGAGCCATTGCAAATTAAAGAATGTATAATCAAACGCAGATATGAGGGTTCTCTAACACAAGTAAGAAGCAATAACAAAATAATGCAGGTTGTGTGCTTTATTTCAGCCCTCGATGTTTATTCTAGTTTCGAAACAATGTTCATTCCGTTGGTTCTGTTCCTGTTACCAAGAACTGAGACATAATGGACTTCTTTAGCATGTAGGAATCATGGGCTACAACTCATTTCTCAGTTAGATCTATGTCACTCGAGTAATTATAGTAAAAATATCAATCAATGTGAAAGAAACCTTAGAAGAGGAAGTTTAAGGTGGACATGCCTTTATCAATGTCCAGTTCTCATATGCGCCAGGTGACCAAGGATTTGGACTGAAGAGGCGCCTAGGGATACCTTTAGGAACACTAGAGGGAGGTATATAAGAAACTCCGGTCCACACAAGAACCATGAGTGGCACCCCTTAGTCTGCAATGAAGCCTCGTAGCTAGCCTGCACACAACATTGGTATTTGCTTATTAATAAAAGTGAAAGACAATCACTACATCCACATCGATAAACAAGCTGAGTAGTTGTAAGAAGACAAACAGACTTATATTTCAAAAGATAAGGTTGTGACTGGATGTTTCTACATAGCGTGTTTGTAATTTTCAACTCAAAATCATTAGTGTGGTTGTTGGAATGGCTTTGCAGAATGACATAATTCTGACTAGAGTTATACCACAGATAGATGAGTATTCCAGTTTAATTCATGATGTCATGGGCATATAGTTGTTTTACTAAAACTAGTTTCTTTTTCTTTATTTTTTCTTTCTAAAACTAGTAAGTGAAATCCCCAAGGGCCCAAATGTTGTCTTTCGGTTGCATCTGACTACCATTGGAGAACCTTTGCTTGCATGAGTGCATGTTTATTGTTTAACAAGTTATTTAATAATGATGGCATTAGTAACAAAATTAAGGTGTCAAATCATATACATACCAGCTCCGTGCGCCACGACCTTGCCTCCTACTTTTTAGTGCTGTAAGTAAAAGGCCGAACGAGAGAACCAGAGCAAACATCCCATTACCGAATCTCCAAGACGGAATGAACTCCAATGCCTTTGGGTTCTCTCTTGCAGGTATGCGAAATTCTTCCACGAGCCCCTGAAACCCTTAGCTTACTTCAGTACATACCTCAACATTATAATCATCTCAGTTCATTGCTACGGAGCAAATTTTGAACAATTTCTTATACTCGACTGCATCATGATCTTAATTATCATCAATATCCTAAAACTATACTACTAAATAAAAACACTGCACAAGACTGGCAAGAAACATAACCATTAAATTGCTTACTTTGATTGCCTCTTGCATGAAGAGCATCGCAATCAGTAGACCAAATAGTTCACAGGCAACACGAGTAAATCTAGTAATAATGGAACACGCACCAAGAATCGCCAACAAGAATAGCAAGAAGGCAGTCCACACACATACCCTGCCAACTAAAACAACATTAGTTTATATGTGTCATATTAATAGCCCAAAAATGAATTTTTACAGGATTCAAAGAAACAATGGTCAGGTAACTCACCATCCAGTTCATGCTAGCAACAGCTTAGGGCCCATATCCGATCTATATTTAGCAAAGTTAAACATGAATGTATACATGAGCAGAGACTGACCTCCTATGATCGAATGTATGATTCCACACAGCGTGGTCGAGGCCAATGTTTGGACCGTTGTTATAAGACCACCTGCACAAAATAGAATTTTCTTTTCATATTCTTAGTAATTTTCAACTTTAATTAAAAGTATAATGATTTATATATACGAACACATATATATTAGCCTGTGATTGAACAACATAAGCCTATATTCCACATCATGCAGAAGGTGTTCAGGCACTCATCTTTTAAAGTTCAATATCTAATAATCATATTCAAGGATCTCAGGGTGCAAAAACTAAAGAGAGGACCACAAACATAACCATTGAAAAACAAAGAATGAATTAAAGTAACTACAAAAAAGAAACAAAGCTGATACTTACAATGCAGGTGTGATTCCGATAGTCAAACCATCTCTTAATTTGGAGACAACTGCATGTCAAGAAACAAAAGCGTACACCACATGAAAAAAGCAGCAAAATGATATAAAATAAATAACTTTTGGTATTGGCACATACTGCTTTGATCCATCTCTATCATTTTCTGTGAGTTGATTAACTACATCAATTTCAATCTTTGCAGCCACATGCTCCAAACATTCCAAAACATGACCAAAAGTACCTGTAGAATCAAGTCCTGACAATGACATAATGTTATATACAATAATGGAGGAAGAAACATGTGCTGGGCTCAAATTCCTGAAAAAGCAAGTGGGCAAGTATGGCCCAAGCCCAGCCCCCCACCAAACTGAGTAATGTGTCCTTACTTGCATGAAGAGACAAATACCAACTTATGGTTACATAGCGTAAAAAATAGTTCTGAAGAGGACGTAAAAGTTCTATATTCTAACGGAATTCCAAATGCTCTTTGGCATGAATAGTCCTAAAGTCTTCCTAACAATCTCTGGCCCTCTATTACAAATATCTCAATCTAAAAGGAAAATAATTTTGAAAGAACTTGTTATTACACACTGTATACTTCGACTACAATTTAAGACACCATCTCCTAACAAGAAAACATGACAATTGGAAAGGCAAGGTACTCAAGGAGATACAAAATCAATAATGTGAGGAGCTAAGAATTGGGATTTGGAGATTAGAAGACATCCTATGTTCATGTGGTTCATGTCTATCAAGTTTTGTCATGGACATGATGGCATTTCCTCTAATCCCTTCTGAATCACCAAATGTGGTCTGTCACAAACATTCCAAGGGAGAAACCGATAATATTCTTCAATCACCAGATAAATATAAGTACCTTATATGCCCCTCTTGAGCCTTGATTCTCAACTCTTTTTATGCAATAACACTACACACCCAGCCCACAAACCTCTGATACTACACATTTCCTCTCTTTTTTTCTTATTTGGTTGATCAAAAGAATAGGGCTGACTTGGGTCCTCAATATTTATTCAGGCCAGATCTTGTTTCTTACTAGTAAAGCCTGTCCGAAACATACTCTTAATTCTTACGCTTAGTAAAATTTCTAAATTCCTTGAGCTTTACGAATCCAGTTGGATTTTTTTACCCCTAAATCTTATTTGCCCTAAAACTGTGAGGGGCGGAGAGGAGGTGAGAACGAAGGAGGGGAAGAGAGAGAGATTACCTCTAAAATCTTCTTCCTTTTCCTGACGCTCCTTGTCTGCAACTGCCTCCTTTATCTACTCTACTCTCTTCCTTTACGCACACCCTTTCTCCTCCATTATCAACCTCAGGGCCTTCTCCACCTCCTTCCTCGTGAAGGACCCATCCTCATTGTCCCTCTCCAGCTCAACTCTGACCCCCATCTCCTCTAGCATCCGGGCGTTGAGCCCCTGGTCTCCGAACACTGGCAACAGAACGAGCGGGTGCCCAAACTGCAAGCTCTCCACGATCGAACCCAACCCGCAGTGTGTCAGGAACCCCCCCCACGGACGGGCGATCCAGGATCCTCAGCTGGGGGGCACCCTGCCACCACCTTCCCGCGGACTCTCGTGCGCTCCTCAAACCCCCGCGACAGCATCTCCACGTCCTCCGCCGCACTGGAGGGCCTCCGCAATGCCCTCAGGAAAGGAAGCCCGGAGGCCTCGAGGCCGAGGGCCAGCTTGTGCAGCAGCTCGACGCCGACCGTCACCTCGCTCCCTAGAGCAACGTATACTACCGACTTCTTTGTCCGCTCCTCCAGCCATCCTATGATCTCTTCCTCCGACTCGTTGCCGCCGTCGCAGGATCTATCGGCTACCACCGGAGGGAGGAGCCCGACGGCGACGACCGGATTCGGGTAGACCCGTTCGAGGTGCGAAATCCACTCGGGCTCCAGCTCGGCGCAGGTGTGCACCGCGACGACCTCGCTCGGGCTCCATCTCGACGCGGCCTGTGTAGAGAGGAGAGGAGGAGAGGAACCTCTCTTAGGGCTCGAGAGGAAAGAAGGATGGGAAATGAGGGATTTGAAAAGTGTAACCCTCAATAACACTTAGTCTCTCACGTGAAACTCACATGTTTGGTATATTTTTATCTTATTTACCTTCCTAACGGTTTTAATTGTTACCAAATAATTAGTATGTGTTACTAATATAAAATTTTATTTATTTTTATTTATACCAACAGTTTTTTTATGTTCCTAACGGTTTTTTATCGTTGGTAATTAGTAACGGTAAAAAACCGTTAGTAAACTCAAAAATAGTGTGTTAGAAAATCTCTCTTTTGGTGTAGTGCTAGTCTAGGTTATCATGGTTGTTCTACTGCTAAGCTATACTACTCATGGTTATACAATTTACAATAAATTAAATACAATAAAACCCAGGAGAGATGGCAAGAGCCGCCGATGAGCAAGGGATACTTGCCTAGAGGGCTCGACTAGGTAAGCAAGTCTTCGGCAGTCGCGATCCAAGCTAGCACGCCAATCGAGATCCTCGAAACATAACACAAAATAAACAATCATTAGCATTAATAATAAAATAATGAATGGAATCACGGAGGATGGCAGGAGAATATACCGTGTGGGTCCCGCAAGCAGTGCAGGGATCGGGCACGGAAAGCGAGGTACGCGGATCGATACGGACACGGAAAACGAGACGTGCACGTATATCGAGACACGCACGAGAATCGAGATGGCATAAATATCGAGATAAACGGAAAACACGTACACGTAAATCAAAACGTGTACGTAGATCGAGAAAATCATGAATATCAAAATGTTCCACGAACCACGCGACACGCAAATCGAGGCGAGCACGTAAATCGAAACGACCCAAGTCCAAGGAGCACGTAAATCGATACGACACACAAATCGAGGTGCACACGCAAATCGATGCGGTACAGAGTCTAATGCGGCACACAAACCAAGACGGTCATGCAAATCGATACATGCATATGAATTGATGCGGCACGAAAATCAAGAAAGACACAAAAGGCCGAGGTACGGAAAACGAGACGGTATGCAAACCGAGATGGCACGTTGCCCGAGGCAGCGTGGGGCTTGCGGCGTCCCGCTGCCCAAGGCAGCACGCGGATCGGGGTGGCACGGGAACCAAAACAGCACACAAATCGAGGTGCACGTCCCGATAAGCACGGAGAACGGGGAAACATGCAAGTCAAGGGTGCACGCGGCCCGAGGAGAGCGAGACGCCCAAGGCTGCACACTGCTCGAGCAGCACGAGGCCCAAGGGTGACCCGCCACTCGAGGCTGACACGGCCAGCGAGGCTCGTCGTCGCCAGGAAAGAAAAAGAGGGAAGGCGGAGGAGTACACAGAGAGGGGCGGAGGAGCTCGGGGCTCGGCCATGTCGTGGCGGCTCCGGGCGGAGGAGACAGAGAGAGAGGAGAGGCCGGAGGAGTGGCTCACCAGCGGCAGAGGAAGGATGGAGATGGCGACGATGACGATGGTGGCAGTGCTGGAAGTGGTGGCGCTGGCGTTGGCGGCAGGAAGTGGTGGCAGAGATGATGACGGTGGTGCTGGCGGCCGAAGGGAGCTGCCACGACAAGGAGGTGGCGGTGACCGACCATGGAGATGGTGGTGGAGGGAAGCAGTGGTAGTGGAGATGACTGATGGCAGTGGCGATGGCAGTGCTGGAGGGTGATGGCGGCGGTGGTGAGGGATGGAGACGGGGGCGACCACGGCGAGGGTGGCGGATGGAGGTGGCAGTGGTGGGAGATGGTGGCACCGCAACCAGGGGGAGGAGGCCGAGAGGGAGGAGAGAGGGGCTGGGGGTGAGTGAGTGAGTGAAGAGAGAGAAAGAAAAATTGGGGGGGTTGTGCTGTTCGTGGGAGAGAGAGAGAGAGAGGATTGTGATGTGAGGGGTGAGGGGGGAGTGATGTGAGGGGTTAGGTAGGGGATTTAGAAATTTTGGAGGGGGGTAGATTTAGGATCAAGAAAATAATAGTAGCAATAATAAAAATGAGAAAAATTCACCTCCAATAATTTAATAATAAAATTTTAACAATACCAAATTTTAAAATCCTCGTAATACAATAATACGGTCATATACGTATTTCAAAATAGGAACATTACATCAATAAAATTCAAGTTTCCTTTACTTATTGCGTGAATCAATTTGTCTGCGTACTCTCTTAGATCTCGTGTCTCGGATTACCTTATGACTAGGCCTTGTGCGATTGCAAATTGGGTTCGCATGGTATCACGTCCGGGGGACGATTATCGATTCGACGGAATCGGGGCGTGACATAATGGTATCAGAGCACGGCTTTACGTCCTTGGCCTCCAATGTCGAGTTCTAGTCTGCAACCGTTGACCTCGGGTCGATGAGATGAGTTGTTCCATACATTGAACCCAGGACATTTTTCGAAACTAACGAGAGTTGCCTTCTTTTTCCTGCAGTTACGGGAGCTCAGGCGGAAGACGAGACGAGCGCTTCAAGCGGATCGAGTGCTTCTAGACCCGGACATTCCGTTAACCCAACGGGAATGACGCCTACCGTAGCCGGACCTTCCGGCGATCCGATGCAACGTATGCTGCAGATGCTTGAAATGTAGCAACGTCAAAATGAGCTCCATCGTCTGCAAGCGGAGGCTCGTTAGGCTCAATTTGAGAATCGGTTCGAGGCTCAATTCAAGCAGCAGCAGCTGAATACCCTCTAGCAGATCGTACAGTCGGTCGTGGGCAACAACAACAATTCAATGATGATGCCTGTCGTGACCCAGCCTGCGATTCGATCCAACGAAGCCGAACCAGAGGCACCCGTGCTCTCACCTGTGGCACCGAGAAGTTCTAACTTCGACGTGTCAAAATTCACTAAAAGCTGCCGTTCCTTCAACGGCACAGAAGATCCCTCGGTGGCGATCGACTGGTTGAAGGAGCTGGAAGACAAGTTTGAGCTTCTAGGTGTCGAGGACTCGAAGAAAGTCGCGTGTGCTCAACTTCTACTTCGAATGAACGCGCACGATTGGTGGGCTGTGCAAAAGCGGGCTATTCGACGTGAAGACGAGACGACGGCAATCTCATGGGCGACATTCAGAGATGCGTTCGAGAACGAATATCTTTCTGCAGCCGTGCGACAGGAAAAAGAAAATGAGTTTATGCAGTTGATGCAAGGGAATATGACAGTACGACAATATGCGGCCAAATTCAACAAACTGGCCAAGTTTGCTGGAGACTATTTACCTACCACTGCAAGTCGAGCAAAAAGATTTGTAGTGGGCCTGCGTTCCTTTATCCGTGCTCATGTCACGGTGTCGGAATACAAAACTGTGGGCGAGGCACTCAACCACGCCATCCGTCTTGAGTCCGAGTATCCTCCTACTACTACCGGCGTTGTTCACCTTAATAACAAACGCCATAGTAATACGGGAGACAACAACACACATAAGCGTCAATATCGCGGCAACCAGACGAAGGAACGGATGGTCTGCAATTTTTGCCACAAGGACGGGCACCTGGACACTGAGTGCCGACTTAAGCACAGAGTATGTTTCGCGTGCGGCAACAAACGCCATAGTAATGCTCAAATTCGTTCAACACATTCGATATTGACTTATCGCTTTTCATCGCAACGCACATTCGAAATCGATATATAAATTCGTTCGACACATTCAATATCAACTTTTATTTTCTTTTCAACGCATCATTTACAATCAACGCATGGCAATTGCTGCAGCAACATTCCACGACTATTATTGTATCGATGCAACCAACACTTCTCATATCGATCGTTGCAAACAACGAATATCTCAAATTTCAATTCACGATGTGTTGCATCCGCAGCAACATATCCTTGAATTTACATCTCGTAACTTGTTACACTTGCAGCAACAAACCTTCCGCAACTTTTCTAGCAACACCATGTAATTTCCAAAACAACACGCGGCAAAATTACATGATTTGTATTAGACTTATTGTATGGAACATCCAGTATGGCATCGAGTAGAGTCAAGAGTGATTTCAATTGGTGGTGGGCAACTTTTAGAACTGAAATGAAGCAAGCGTCCAGAGAAAATTGAGCATAGAGCTCTGATACCAATTTGTCACGCCCCGACCCGGAATCATCCGAATCATCGTCCTCGCAGGGGACGTGATGCCGCACGAGCCTGGAGTTGCGCTCGTGCAAGGCAAGATGACAAGTTCTCAAATAGGTATCTTTGAGTTGAACGTTAACAACGAAAGGCAAAACAGAGTATACGAAAACGATTCACTTTATTGATATTCGAAATCAGATTACAAAGGCTTTCGATAGCCCAACGGAATTTGCCAGATTGGCTACAACACTCAAGTTCTCTCTTACCCACAAAGGATTTCACCGTTCCATACATCATGCCTTCTATATCTCGGCCGCATCAATCCTGTTGCATATCCGAGCGTCAATACGATCGCACGCTTCAATACGCTTCGGCATTCCAAGCCTCAACGCGTTCAAGCGAAGCTCCGCTGCGATCAGACCAATCCCTGAACCTGCTAGCAAGCTAGTGGGGGATTAGTACTTTCGTCCTCGCTGTACTGATCAAAAACCCACTTAACAAACCGATATTTAGTATTGTATTGATTCATGCAAACAAACAATTTAGTTCTCTTTCTATGTTCTCCTTAGGATGAGTTCATGGCATATTCGAAGACTGTAAAGCATGGCAAGCATGTTATTCAATTCGCATAAGTAAACGGGCAAGCAATCTCGTGTTTGATTCGTGGCGCGACTTAGCAATATTGACGCACTCGCCCTTGCACCGACGCAAGGTGAATACGTCAATCCGTTTTCCCTGTCATGTTATAAGTGCTCGTTATTCAAGATCCGTCCATACAGGATATATGCATACCTTGCACTTCCAAACCCGTTGCCCTTAACTATATGAAGGTCACTAGCTTTCCGGGCTAGAATGGACTTATATTTATCGAATCGAAGCATAAGACGATGTTAACTCTGTACGGTTGCTAACCAACATCAGAGGCCACCTAAATAATTGCAGCAAGAGGCTTATCACATTCACCAGATGGTCGCTACCCATCTAAATGAAGTGCACCAACAATACCGTAAACGAATCCCTCCTAGGCCGAACGGTCCCAGCGCCCTGGCGTGCCGCGTTCGAGGGAATACCCATGCATGGGCTTTTATATCTTTAAGTCCATTTGACCATGCAACGAATCTTATCTTTCATACAACCAAGCAAGTTCGCTTATCTCTATTTCGATTGGCACAACGCCCGAATGTTCTTATCGAACGCCCGAAGGCCGCGAATATTTCGAAGGGCACCATGCCGCATTATCATCTCGTATTTCTTCCGTTAACTTTCTATGTTCTTACGTTTCATACTTCATTTCAATGTTCAATGGCATTATGCCTCAACTCAATGTTCATCAACCGAACGACCCGAAGGTCCCGAACACCTTTCGAGGCATTATGTCATATCCGACAGTTCTGCCACATTCATGCCACAACTGTATTCTTTCGTAACAAAGCCATCTTTTATGATCTTGTGCACGTAGGCACGTTTCGACACATTTATCATCTATCCTTCGCGTCGTGCACTTGCTGCACGCGTCCAAGCCGTATTTTCATACTTTAGTATTCAATGTCCGTGGCTTGCGCGCTAGGGCGCTCGCCTATTGTCTTTCAATATTCTAGCCGTTCTAACGCGTACGCGAAGGCACGGTATGGTTCGTGCACTAAGGCACTCGCCGAGTACAGTTATCCCATGTTCTTACAGCTTGCGCCCCGAGGCGCTCGCCTTTGCGATATCCAATGTTCCATAGCGACTTGTATATTTGCCGTACGATTCATTTCAATTGTTCTATCTAGTGTTCGACACGCACTACGTTTATCTCTCTATCGAGCCACGCCCGTGGCGTTGATAGGTTAACTCAGCATTCAATGATATGTATTTTACTTAAGCATGACGGAGTAGGAAAGAGAGTTAATGTCCCCCCACCTTGAATCAATGTGCCTTGTCGTTTCGTCGAGCCGTTGCGGCTCAATTTCATAACTTCATCGCACGGGCAACTCTCCTGACTTAGCCATTCGAGCACTCCGTGCTTCATTGAGTTATGCGTCCGATTCGCCTTAGCGTGCCAACGCTTCTGTCCGTTGCAAGGCGACGATTTGCTTTCGCGGACCCCTTACTGAATAAGGCAAAAGATCGACCTCTAACATTTCAGCGTAAACGTATAGCCTGCACACGAAACTAACTAAAATCAATACTTGTATCGATTCGGACTTGCGCCTTAGTCGATTTGATTTCTTAGAATCTTCGAGCCGTCTCAACGCACTTATCCTTTGAGGCAATGCGGCGCTTCGCATCGATTCACTCGATGCATTCTTTGGGACAAGGCAACTCTTCGCATCGACTTAGTTCGATGCATTGCTCGGGACAACTCAACACTTTGTATCAATTCGTATTGATACGCAATCGGGTCAACGCAACTCTTCGAGTCAACGACTCAGCATAATGCACCATACGGAGCGGGGCATTACAAATGCAAATGGAGCTGGAGCCAAAATACAGAAACCAAAATACAAAATACATAATCAAATCCCTGGGTTTGCCGAAAATACAAAACACAGTTCTAATTCATATGTATTTTAAGTGTGAGAACGGATGGCTCTGAACACAACCCAACTGGAGAGGATACTCTGAGAGATCCATCTGAGTAGGACGTATACTCTGAGAGATCACCTTTACAAGAATGATATCAGTAGTGGGATTGAGTGTTGGAGGAGATATTATCAGAGTATATGTCCTACTCAGATGGGTCTCTCACCGTTACTATTTTTTTCTGACAGCATGGTGGATGTGCTCCGTTAACAGATTCTTGCTCTGAGCCAAAACTTTTCCCCGGAGCTCAAGTGGACATCCTTCGTGTAGAGCTCGAGTGAGAGGTTCCTGACAGCATGGTGGTCTCCTTCGTCAAAGTATCCGTGCTCATTCCACAACCAATATGGGATGAAGTTGTACTGCAATAAAGCTTCAGCTATGGAAATTGTCCATTATCTAGTGCAACACTGTTGGACAAAGCACATAAATGTTGACAAACATTTCACTAAAGAGAAACTTGAGGGTGGAATTATTACATTTTCTTTAGTGTAGTATAAAAATCAACTAGCTTATGTACTTACCAAAGTCGTAGCCATGAAAGCATTTGATGACTCTCTTGGCAAGTTAAGCATATGCGATATTCATTCTGGAGTGCTAACATTATGGAATTATGAGAAATATTCTTAGCCAATGATTGCTCTTATTCTCTTTCTATTTTTAGGCTATTTATAAGGACACATCAAAAGTTGATCAGGATTAGCTAGGATTGGGGCTAGCCAATATTTGAGAAAAATTTACTGGGGCTATCCAAATTTTCTACTCATGGGGCTATCCAACCCCCCCCCCCCCAAAGCCCAAATTTTACTCTCATTTCTAAATTTCACTCTCTCTCTTCCAAAATCCTACCTTTCTTCTTCTTCTTCTTCTCCACCTTTCCATTCTCACATCTCCATCAAAACCCTAGTTTTCTTCTCATCATCATCATCATCATCTTCTTCTTCTTCTTCTCCACCATTTTCATCATCACCATCTCCATTAAAATCCTAGTTTCCTTCTCATTCCTAATTTCGATGGCACCCAAAAAATTAAATAAACCCTAAAATGCATGAAAATAAAGTTTAAATACTTCTTTCCTCACAAATAATGCATGAAAATAAACCCTAAAATGCATATTTCACTCTATTATCAAGATTGAAATAAACCCTAACATGTTTTTTTCATTCGAGAATTTTGACTTTAGGACTGACAGAAATTGTGACAGTCCTGCTGTAGAGCATGTCCCTTTCAGGACTGCCATAATTTTTGGCAGTCCTCAATACTTCTACCACTGCCAGCAATTGTGGCAGTTCTGTTGTACATCGAGTCTATTTCAAGGCTGCCACAATTTCTGGCAGTCCTCAATACTTCTAAGAATGTCAGAAATTGTGGCAGTCCTGATATGAATCTAATTCTTCTACAACTAGGATTTCTTCTATAGTTTTCTTCTACAACTAAGATTTCATGCATAATTCTTCTATTAATAAAGAAAATTGGTTAATAGATTAATAGATTTGATAGATTTGATAACCCAATTTCTTCTACAACTAGGATTTCATCCATAATGCCCAAACAAGAAGAAGAAAAATAAACTAGGATTTGGCGAAAGAGATCTGAGAAATTAAAATAGAGCAAAAAATTAAAATAAGCTAGGTTTGAAAAAATTGATGTTCTTGTTCTCGTTGTTCTTTTTCTTGTTCTTCTTGTTCTTGTTCTTGTTCATGTTCTTCTTCTTCTTGTGAGGAAAGAGAGGAGAGCAAAAAAAAAAGTTGACTTATATACACACATGTTGGCTAGTCCTGAGTAATTTTTTCAATGACAAACTTGTAAATAAATCAAAGTGTGCTTTTGGCTAGCCCTGATCAACTTTTGATGTGCCCTTATAAATAGCTTATTTTTAGGGGCTTTCTAATTCTAGAAAAGTTATTTCGTGAAGTTGAACTTTTCTCGTTGCAAAGTAATATAGATTTGAATTAGAAAGGTGATTTCTAAAGACACTCCATATTTTACTTCAGAACAGTCCATTAGGACTGTCAACTCCACATTTTACTTCAAAACAGTCAATTAGGATTGTCAACAAAGTTGACAGTCCTAACATTAAGAAGGACTGTCAACTTCGTTCATAGTCTATCTTAATATTCAAATTCTTTAGGACTGTTGGTAGTCCTACTTTATATTATGACTACCAACTTGTTGATAGTCCTAGGATTGGACTGTCCTAGAGTAAAAATATGGAGTGCCTTTAAAATTAGGCAAATTATAAGGGCACAGCCTTTTTTACTCGGGACTGTCCAAGTGACTGTTTTCCATTATTTACAAGTTTGCCACTGAAAAAATTACTCAGGGCTATCCAAGTAGTAGGTATAAAAGATAAGTGTTATAATTTTTGTTTTCTTCCTCTCTCTATCCATTCCTCACAAGAAGAAAAGAAGAAGAAGAACAAGAAGAAGAAAAAAAAAACAAGAACATCAATTTTTGCAAACCTAGTTTATTTTGATTTTTTGCTCTCTTCTAATTTCTCAGATCTCTTTCTCCAAACCCTATTTTATTTTATTTTCTTCTTATTTGGGCATTATGGATGAAATCCTAGTTGTAGAAGAAATTGGGTTATCAAATCTATCAAATCTATTAATCTATTAGTCTATTAACCAATTTTTCTTTATTAATAGAAGAATTATGCATGAAATCCTAGTTTTAGAAGAAAACTATGGAAGAAATCCTAGTTGTAGAATAATTGGATTCATATCAGGACTGCCACAATTTCTTACAGTCCTAAAAGTATTGAGGCCTGCCAGAAATTGTGGCAGTCTTGAAATAGACTCGATGTACAACAGGACTGTCACAATTTCTGGCAGTCCTAGAAGTAATGAGGACTGTCAGGAATTGTGGCAGTCTTGAAATAGACTCGATGTATAACAGGACTGCCATAATTTCTGGCAGTCCTAGAAGTAATAAGAACTGACATGAATTGTGGCCGTCCTGAAAGGGACATGCTCTACAACAGGACTGCCACAATTTCTGGCAGTCCTAGACATATTGAGAACTGCCAGAAATTGTGGCAGTCCTGAAAGATACTTGCTGTACAGCAAGTTCCTTTCAGGACTGCCACAATTTCTGGCAGTCCTAAAGTCGACATTCCCGAATGAAAAAAACATGTTAGGGTTTATTTTAATCTTGATAATAGAGTGAAATATGCATTTTAGGATTTATTTTCATGCATTCTTTGTGAGGAAAGAAGTATTTAACCTTTATTTTCATACATTTTAGGGTTTATTTAATTTTTTGGGTACCATCGAAATTGGGAAAGAGAAGAAACTAGGTTTTGATGGAGATGGTGATGATGGAAATGGTGGAGAAGAAGATGATGATGATGATGAGAAAAAAATTAGGGTTTTGATGAAGATGTTAGAATGGAAATGGTGGAGAAGAAGAAGATGGATAGAAGAAGAAGAAAACTAGGATTTGTGAAGAGAGATAGTGAAATTTAGAAATGAGAGTGGTTTTTTGGGTTTGGGGGGGGGTCTGTGGGCTTTGGACAGCCCCCTGAGTGGAATATTTGGATAGCCCTAGTAAAAGTTTCTCTCAACCTGGCTAGCCCTAATCCTGGCTAGCCCCGAATAAAAAAGGCTGTGCCCTTATAATTAGCCTAAAATTACTATTAGAAATTGGTTGCTTCACAATTTAGTCTTATAGCAGTCACGTGGGCCATGCTACGAACAAGCGGTCCTGTTCGTCCAGTTTTTTTTTTTTCTCTCTCAAAACCGGCCGCTCCAACGGCTAGTTTTTAGGCACCGCATCCAACGGGTCTTTAAGGGACTCGAAACATTTCCGAAATCCCAACAATACCCCTCCTCTGTCCAAATCAAACAGGACTCCTGATTACTTTCTCCTCCATAGTCCATTCTGCATTTAGTGAACCTTCTCTTCTTTGATCAGTAATGGAGATTGTTCAGTCAGAAACTAGGAACGAATTGGCTATAACCGAGGAAGACGACGAGTTCTACGAAGGAATCGAGGCTCCAAAGTTCGTCGACTTCACTGTCCCTGACCGTTCTCGTCCAGATGACAGGTCATGGTTCTGTGTCCGTGTTGGTAAGTCTCTCATAACTATATGATCAGTCTTTTTTTTTTTTCCTTCGTGTTACCGATTTCTATTGCACTTCATTGTTTTGCTTACTTTTACTACTACTCATGTTTGGATGATGCTCAGTACATAAATTTTCACAAATTTTCATGATATTAGCAATTCGGTTCGACTTCGACAGCAAAGAGTAGCAAACATGGTTATCACATATGTTGGACAGACAAGAATACACACAAAATGGGTATATGTTGACACAGACACGGCACTGTTAGTGTATTTTGGATTGTTTGTGATGTGTCCGAATATGTGACTGACATGTACACTGACATGGACATGGCAATCATTTTGGAGTGGCAGTGCTTCCTTGACTATATTTAGAACAATGACTTCTGCGACCTTAAATTTCATATACTGTGCTCTATTTTGTGTAGATTGACTCGTGAGTAATTAATTATCTTGCGATTTTGATTAGGATGTGACCAACAACACGAGGAAATCGACCACCGTGCCCTCTACAAAAGTTTCGTGATGCGGGTTTGTAGTCTTTTTTTTAACAGAAATTCCTTCTTGTTCAAACAATTACACTCTTTCATGTCAGATTAACAACATCCAACATCACACACGAATCATTCAGGTCATGGCAGCAAGGAGCCCCAATGTAAAGCTTCAAAAAGCCTTGAACCGACGTGCGCCTAGGTGAATTGCTACATATTTCCATTGTGTGTGTGTTATAGGACTAAATATAGTACACAACCGAATTAGAACTTAATAGAAGGGGGTGTCTTTGTTCAGATTGCCTAAAAGCTCTCCGCGCTCTGCACCAGCTAAATCAGCAAAGGGTAGGGTCTCAAGAATGAGCACTCTCACTTCGGTCCCGGATAAATTAGCAAAGAGCAGGCTAACGAAAGACCATCCAATCTCTAGCTTGAGATCGAGTCCGAAGCAGAAAAGGGCAATAGTGCAACCTATAAGTGCCAACAAGAAGGCACTGACAACTCCGAGGACTAAAAGATGTCCGACCAACCATGAGCCGTTCTGGAGCACGAAGTATCAGAAGGCCCCAGTTAACCGTCCCAAGAGTGGTAGTAGAAGTGTGGCGAAGGCTTTGTTTCTGCCAACAACTCCAAAGGAAACAGCCACAGGAACAAATTCTAAGAAGAAGCTCAATATTGGCAGTACTGTAAAGAAGCACATATCCGGAGAGCGCTTAGGCAAGTCGTTTAGATGTGCTGCTTGTGATCCAATTCATGCCGAGACTGGTTTGAAGAAAACAGAAGAGCATTCTTCGAAAAAGAAAGAAACACTGCCATCTTCACTGGATCCAACTGCCAATGCCAATGAATCTTCAAAAGTAGGTTATAACTCGACCACGCTATGCAACTCCAAGGAAGTTTCAGAAGGAAATCCTCTTGGAATTGTGGATGGTTGTCACGACTCGGATGAAAATAAAGAGAATACTTCTTCTTATGGCACTAGGTACGAATCCTTCTATGACTCACATTACGATGATCGAATGCTTAACCTGTTATAATCATAATATCTGCTGCTTCTTTTTTCTTGTGGCAGTAATTTAAGTTATAGCACTGCAAATTCTGAAACTGAGAGCTTAAAGATTGAGACATGTGAGAACATACCACAAAAGGTACTTAAAAACCATATGCATATCTTTTTAATTTAATTTGTTCGTGTGAAAACGTTCTCTTTTACAATTTTCTTGTGCAGGTAGTAAGAGTTCCAAGCAAAATTATTCAGGACCATTGCGCTCAAGGTGGGAAGCCTAAGAAAACGACGAATCCTAAGCCTTTCAGGCTGAGAACTGATGTAAGTTGTTTGAAGGAGATGAACTGTCTCCAAGTTTACTTGCACTTCTAAGAGATCAGTTCTAATATTGTCTGCAATATTAGGAAAGAGGAATTCTCAAGGAAGCAAACTTGGAGAGAAGGCTCAAACTTGCGGCACATAAAGAAACATCATCAATCATAAGACATGAAGGAAATCAGGTTGTTATGCTTTGTAACTTTTTCAATACTCCAGTAATGATGAAAAAGATTTGAGGACTTGCTGAAATTTTAACATCCTTCCTTCTCTGACAGCAAAATGGGCATGGAGCTAACGGAAACGACCACCAAAGTGGTGCAAATATTATACATGGACCAGTAAGTAGAGTGAACTTTCAGTTGCCGAGTTGTGATTGTGTTCATTTTAAATTTCTGACTTGGAATTGCTCTTTTATACTGAATTGCTGAAGTATCGGAAATATCTGCATAACTGTGCAAGAATTCCTCGTGCCAAAAGAGTAAGGTACATTGAATTCACACAAAATTTGCACCGAGTCTTGAATAGACTGAGACCACGAAAGTGGTGGAATAACATTAAGGAAACTTGCTAATAACCACAGAAGTGGTGACAACAGTAAAGCTATGAAGTTGCTGAGAAAAAGTAACAAAGTTGCTAATAAATAGAGCAAAGCTCTTAAGAGACGTTTGGATGAAGGTATTGTATTTATAGGAATTAACTTTTCATTTCCATGGGAAAGGAATTCAACATTTCTATACCCATGTTTGCTTAGGTTGAGAATATATAGCACGAGAAATTCAATTTTTCTATTCCTATATTTGGTTCAAACTTCAAACAGGAGTAAGAATCTCAATTTGTTTAGTTTTCCATAAATATCCTTCCATTAATTTTGTTATATTGTTACCTAAATTTTATTGTCATTGACGGTATTACCCAAAAAAATTTTATAATTAATGCACCCAACCAACATTCCCAAGAAAGCAAAAATATTTTCAAGGGGGTTTGGTTTTACTTTCCTACATATATGGTAATCTAACAACCACCCCCCCCCCCCCCCCCCCACCCCCCCCCCCCCCCCCCTTCCCACCCAAACTCAATATTCTTCCAATTTTCAATCCCACACTTACCAAACATGGGCAAGGAATCCAAAACTCATTTCCAAGCCTCTAAAACTTGAACTAAACAGCCCCTTACAGTGATGAACTGCTAGAAAGTTGTTGCCGCAATTGTTGGGATGATGAAGGTCACCGCACGTTGTTGCCCCAACTAACATTCCCAGGAAAACAAATTGGGTTTTACTTTCCTACATATGTGTTCATCTAAAGCCCCTCCCCCTCTCCATATTCTCTTCCAATTCTCAATTGTACACTAAACAAACATGGGTAAGGAATCCAAAACTCATTTCCAAGCCTCTAAAACTTGAACCAAACAGACCCTTAAAGTGATGAACTGCTAGAAAGTTGTTGCCGCAATTGTTGGGATGATGAAGATCACCTTGAGTGATATTCGACCCTTTCAATCGATCTGCTCTAAGGAAGCAACAAGTTCGGAAAAACTTCTGGAATACTCAATAACGTCCCCTACTAGACATCGGATAATGCACAGACTCAGTTGTTGCTTCTTCTTCTTCTTCTCTCTTTTCACTTCGGTTTTGTATTTGCACAAGTGCAAAACACAGACTTTAAAGACACCAACCCCTAGTAGCACTAGACGCTCACTAACAATGTAAGCAGAAAACTAGGAAGTTAATTCCTATAAAATAGACTATTAGCAACAATAATTCGAAGTTACAAAACTGAACAGTCAAACTAGTAGCAAAAGTGTAGCAGAAAAGAAAGCTCGCGGAAGTTGCAGTCCCACAACACTACAACGGAACTCGTATAGCCCACGGAACCACGGATCCAGGAACCCCGCGGAACACATGAACCTCCGCAGAAGCCGCAAAGCAAACATGGCCAATGCGGCGCAGAAACACACGAAGATACCGTAGCAACATAGGAAGATACCGCAGGAACACACGAAGATACCGTAGCGTAATAAGCAACCACGATGCTTCTACGGCATAACTGGGCGGAAATGCATCATCTCTGCGCTAGATGAGTATGTTTGAATACAAATTACTAAGTACGTCATCAAAGAGCAACTTTACGACATTCGTCTGTCCCACGCCCGAGTCCGAGTCCAAACCTGAGCTAGGCCCCTCTCCAAAGGGAATCCCTCCAAGAAAAGGTGATGAAAAAAAATAATTTTTGTGGGATTTTAACCTTCCCCCGCTAGAAATTTTTTTTTTATTTGTATAAACCATAACACACCTCATGTGTATAAGTTAATATACGAAAACTCTATATTAAAATAAACATACTTGGGATTTACCTCTACATGAAATGGTGAGACCGGATCAATAATGACCAAATTCAAAATAAACCCCAACAATCCTCCATAGATTTCAATATGTGAATGAATATTCCCACAGTGACTTTACAGTGTGCATTAGCTGCTAATTGTCGCTTACGACTTGAATTTTTTTGTAGTCAAACTGTAGTTAAATATATAATGAACTATATCTTGAATTCAATATCATAATTACAATTTTTTCACTCACACAATTACATCAATTGTGTCTCTCGATCACGTTAAAGACCCTTTGTTGATTTGATATCTTCGTATGTATTTTAGGTGTCTACAAGTTAATCCTCGAGAGACGACCTACATCGTTGTTCAACACATAGGTGAGCCTTTTCTTAGAGTTAAAATCCCAGCATGAGGCCACCAGCCAGCCACCTTGCGGTGCTATGCTGTCGTGACATGGCCCGAAGTCGAGGTCTCACTATGTCGTGATGTGTTATCCTACTGTAACATGAGGTACTAGCCTATTTGTAGTACTTTACTACAACCCGACATAGGACTACCTTCTTTTTTTTAGGTGCTACACCACTATGACATTGCCCGAACCCGTGGTCCCACCCCTTGTGGTGTGACACCACTGTAGCATGAGAGACTATGCCTCTTGTAGTGTTACGCCGTTGTGACATGACCCGAAGCTATGCTCCCACCTCATGTGAGACTACATGCTCTATTGAGGTGCTACACCGCTTTGACATGGCCCAAATCGAGGTCTCATCCCTTGTGGTGTGACGCCAGTACTCTAGCGTTAAGGAATATGCATCTTTTAGTTTTGTGCTACTACTCTCTACCTTTAAGCATGGGGCTTCCTGATCCTATAAGGTGTTACGTCGCTATGACATAGTCCGAAGCTGAGGTCTCATCTCATATGTTGTCACACTACTATAGCATGAGGTACTAGCCCTTTTTTAGTATTAAACTACCTATGTTTACTGAAAAGCACATCGAGAATTCTAAATGTTCTAGAACTCATTAAAGCCCCAAGCCAACCTCCTACACGACCTGTTCTTTACCTAGAGAAAACAGTAGACTAAAGAGGTTCCAGATCCAATCACCAATAATATCTCCATGGACAAACTTTTGTACCTGTATTCCAATCAATGTTCTCTCTTTGAACCAAAAAAAGGTGACTAGTAGATTTCTCTTTAAAGTAATAGCAAAATATTTTATGGTATAATTACAAAGAAACATCAGAATTTCTTCAAGCCCTTTTTTTAATCTTCAACAAACTGCGTTTGACGTCCTTAGTGAACGAATCCGTCAGATTCTTACGATTTCGAACATCAACCACTACAAAGACACCATATGAGATGCACTTATGTACTATTGTGTGACGAAGTTGTACAGTCCTTTTTTCCCATTAAAGATAACATTAGATGTCATTGTTGCAGTCATCTAGTTGTCGCAGTTTATTCGTATAGCTAGGATATGTACAACAACTGGAAGAAGATAATACATGAGCTTTCGAAGACATTCTACTTCATATGTCATTATCGTAGTGCATATAACTCATACTCTATAATGAGTGCGAGAGAAAAGGTTGCTTCTTTGATTTTTTTTATAATATAACAGCTACACTCATGGGAAGTCAAATCCATTTTTACTCTCCTCTTTTGAGCATTGAATAGCCTGCCTTTCACCACAATCGGATAACCATTGTAGTACAATACAAATTTTTAAGTTCAATTGAAATATCTTACGACTATTTTCACAGCTTTTCAGTATTTCACACATAGATTGCTTATAAACCGACTCAACATCACCACATCGAAACTATGTCAGATGAATAATCCATCTTCCTCTTCTAATTATTATAATGCTCTCCATCAAACTTTTCAAGTTTGTGAAAGCTAATATCCAGAATCTCGCTTGAGATTGAATTTTTTTTTTTTATAATCTTGCCAAAAAATACATAATCTCACTTTGAGATTATTGTTGAATTGGACAAGTCTTAAATAGATTGAGACCAAGGAAGTAGTGAAACAACAAGAGAACTTGCTAATATAACCACATAAGCAGTGACCATGGTGAAACTACTAAAGAGCAAGCTATGAAGCTGCTGAAGGAAAGCTAGTTGCCAGTTGACTAAAATGATGAACTGATAGAAATTTATTGTAGTCGTTGTTGGGGCGTAAAGATTATCGTTGCGCAAAGTGAGTTTCGACCCTTTCAGTCGATCTACTTCCATGAACCAACAAATTTGGAGGAACTTCTGGAAAGTCCAATAGCATTATCCTGCTAAACGCTTGACAATGCAAAGACTTGCTTGTTGTTGCTTCTTCATCTCTCTTTCTCTCTTGCCTTGTATTTATACAAGTACAAAAGACAAACCTTAAATAGGGAATTCAACCCCCTAACAGCATGGACAAAAACCCAGAAAACTAATTCCTATAAAGTGACTGTTACCAACAGTAACTTCTTATAAATAGGGTACGTATAAAACTGAACAGTCCCAGAAACAACAAAACCGCGACAACAGAGAAGAGAGCATGTGGAAGCAGCACTCCTGCGAAATTGCAACACCTTAGTGCCGCAGAACCCACGAAGCCCGTCGAACCATAGATTCGTGGAACTGCAGAACCACGAACGACACAGAAGTTGGAAAGCTCGCAGAACCGCATAATGTCGCAGATATACCAGTGTTATTTGCGTCCGAACGAAGTACAAAATGTGTTATCAAAACGTTACTTTGTGCCCTTCGCGCACGTCCGAATATGGTTTTAGTCCGAAAAATAGTGACAAAAATAAAAGTTTGTTGTGAGATTTGAACATTACTCATTAGGGCACGTATAAAACTGAACAGTCCCAGAAACAACAAAACCGCGACAACAGAAAAGAGAGCATGTGGAAGCAGCACTCCTGCGAAATTGCAACACCTTAGTGCCGCAGAACCCACGAAGCCCGTCGAACCATAGATTCGTGGAACTGCAGCACCACGAACGACGCAGAAGTTGGAAAGCCCGCAGAACCGCATAATGTCGTGGATATACCAGTGTTATTTGCGTCCGAACGAAGTACAAAATGTGTTATCAAAACGTTACTTTGTGCCCTTCGCTGCCCTTCGCCCACGTCCGAATATGGTTTTAGTCCGAAAAATAGTGACAAAAATAAAAGTTTGTTGTAAGATTTGAACATTACTCATTAGAACCCACACACACTATAAAAACCATTTGAGCTAACACACTCATGTGTACAAGACAATAAATGAAAACTCAAATAGTGAAATATACACTTAGATTTGCCTCATTAACAAGAAATGGTGAGACCGAATCACTAGAGCAATTTCAAAATAAACCCCAACAAGATTTCTTTCTGGAGTATGGTTTGATGTTAGTGCTTGTATGAACTTGCAGCTGGAAAATAAAAAGGGAGCACAAGAATCAGAGAATAATACTGTGAAGATTGCATCGTGGCGGCAGCCTACCAAGGAGAAGAAGATGCTGGTTCCTCGGTTAAGAAAGAAGGGTGCTTCCGCGATGGATGTTCAAGCAGAGAACATAACTATGGCCAATTCCATATGTTCGAAAGGGAGGAGAAGACTTGCAACCATTTCAAAAGATCCAACTTGTAGCCGATTTCGTTTACGAAAGAGTTGCAAGAGGATGGCTATCTCGTGATTTAGTGCTCCCATATATTCAATGATCTGATTGAATTATTCACTGGAAATTATGTGTGCATAGTTGAGTTTTTGTGTGAAAAAATGAAGAGTTTTAGCTTTACGAATGCTATATGTTATTCTTGACAAATACATTCTTTTGTTGTTTAATTAAGATGTATCAAAGATCTGTGATCAGTTCAGAACATTTAACAGTGCACTATGTACTCGTAAAATATGATACAATTCTTTGGAATACTGCTACAGTTGTCTAACTTTGTTCCTACTTACATTGAGGAAAGAAGATAGCAGTGAACAAAATAGAGGTCTAAAACGTTTGGTGATCCAAGCACACATACAGGGCTGGCCCGGGGGGTTGGTTACCCTATCCAAAACTAATTTTGATTGCTTCTTGATCCTTACTGTGACCGATCCTAGAGGGTCACCCGTGACTCCGACCTTTTGTGGGGTCACGTTGAGCCGGAGGATTGCCCTAAGCAGTGGTTGTCCAAGTCCGAAGTCTTATTTGGCTTATTACCAAGTATACATAGTGTAGACTTCACTCAGTAGCGAACGTAATTTCCTGCTGGTGGCAAGTTTTAGGCAAAATTCATTAAGACGAGGGTTTTCTCAGATGCATTGTAGTAAGAGGTAGTACAATTAAATTCATTCACCATTTATTGCAGAAAATGTCAGGTTCCAAAACTATTAGAAAAGGAACTGACTCGGCAATTTCTGTAGATTTCGTCACGAGTTGCATCGACTTTTTATTTGATAATCTCAAAGATAATGAGTAATATTAACTCAAGAGAAAGACGTCGGTCTTGATGTACACGAGATATATGCTTTGGTTTCCTGTCCGGAGAATGGAAATTTGTAATCTATGCTATTGAAATTAAGGAACACACACTCATAACTTAGTCGCAGAGACTCATATCTACTACCATCTGTAGATTAGTTTATCAAATATTGTGGATAAAGGAAACCTAATTGAGCAGTTACATATTTAAACTAATAAATTATTACAGTGGTAAGCTAAGAAATAGCGACTACAGAGTGAACGATGAATATCTTGCAGACGAGCACATTTGAAGAGTGCAATGCTGTGTTCGGGAAGGATGAATCGCTCTCGAAAAAGAATCTATTGATTCTTTTCCAATTGGTTGGATCATAGGTAACACTATTTACTTCACGGACGAGATCTCTAGTTCAAGTCCAGGATGACCCACGCTTCAGGTAAAAGAAAAGAATAGAAGCATACTTCATCTGGCTCAGGGGACATAGTTCAGTTGGTAGAGCTCCGCTCTTGCAATTGGGTCGTTACGATTATGGGTTGGATGTCTAATTGTCCAGGAGGTAGAATGGACAGTTGGTCAGATCTGGTATAGATTGTACATGGACGATAATTCATACTCAGCTACTTGAATCATTTCAAATTGAGCTCTCAACTTCAACCAGCAGCAGTTGGTTTGGCTAATCATTTCAAATTGAGACTTCAACCAACAGCAGTTGCATTGTTCCCTCACTTGGTCATATGGCTTGCTGCTACATGGCTATAATCCAGAAAATTAAGCACGCATTTTTTTCAGCACAGGTTGTTTGTTGCGCTCTTGCACGCCAACTCTCCTCTTGACTTCAGAAAGATGTGTAGTTTTCTTATCTAGAACTCATGATAATGACCCCTAAGCAAACTGCAGCAGAACTCACTATCAATCGACTACAAAAATTGTGTTTCTGAGAGTTGTATGCTTGTACTCGAGTTATGATTTGCACAAGCAAGGGAAGTGCACATCACGTTCAAATATATATTAATTGTTCATGTAACCATCCAGGACTATTAGTATGAAGTGGAGAAAAAAAACATGGCATGATGTTGAGGTTTCCCAACAAACTACAACAAACCCTAACATTACGGATTAGTTGACTAATCGCACCTTCAATCAGCTGACCTCATGTTTCTTGATCACTAACTATATATTGGTTAATCTTGGCGCGGGTGGCTTGTCGCTTTCAATTTTCTCTTACTTCTATTTGGTCGTTTCTTGATCACTTTCGCTTCGAGTTATTCTCAAGGACTAATATATGAATCAAAGCTTTCTTAATCCTTTAGTTAATCACATAATTAATGCGTGTGCAACTACTTTGGCTTTCCAATTGTTTTTATCTTCAGGTTTTGATACCTTTACATTTATGCTATGTGTGGATGTACGTGTATTGTACAGGACCAGAGTTCTTAGTTTAAGTGATTGACAACTTGGGATCGAATCAGAATATCATATGCTAAAGAGACCAGCGAGCCACAATGCTGTGTCATCCGCAGAATCTGCTAATAGAATAGTGCTGAAAGTTTAACACAGAGTTCCCTTTTGTTAATGTAGCTTCTTGCATTGGCAAGAATCTCTAATGACTTTGAATAATAGTTCGGGACGAGTGAGATCATTCCATGTGTTGAACTTTGCACATTTGCCAACTAGTTTAATGGGAGAATCGTATTAGAATATGTTTAGTTTGCATAGCTTTGACGCAGGTGATTTATGATTAATTAAAGAAACACCGGATCAGTTGTCTCCAATCTGGTGTCCCAATCATGTCCTCCCTCTATTACATGTGGATCTTTTATTGATTTTTATCGGTAAAGCTTACATATCATAGAATGGGGACATGATTGTGACACCGAATAAGGACAGCTGATCTGGTTCCCATATTAACCTGAAACTATAAATGCTACGTAAAAGATTAATTGTTATTCGAAAAGGCCAATGCCTAAGAGCACAACACAATATTTTAGAGGCTATCACTAATTTTTTAAAAATATGTTCCATTTTTATATCCATAATACCCTTGAAAAATGTTAGGGGAGGCACATTCTTTTAAGTATAAAAGGAACAATTTTTTTGCTTCTTCCTCTTCGTTCTCAAATCCCTATATTTTAGTCAACATATTTTGCATACTTTCATAGTAGATAGTACCATTTGGAACTATTTCTGAAGTTTCGAACTTCATTAATAGAATTTCGAAACTTCAGAATCGAAAGAGTTTTGTCTTGGACGATGAAGGATTACCAAAATTTTGTTAGGACTATCAAAATTTTGGCAGCCCTCACTGTATATATGATTCCCTAAATTAACTTTAGTATATACTTCGTCCCCAGTCAGACTGTCTATAATTCTGAAGCCTCCAAACCCGAGGGTTCAAAAGCACCAATTATGGTGCTCGAAAAGAATAGATTCCCAGTATACATTAATTCACATCTAAAAATAAAAAGAGAAATTTTGAGTGGCATCCCACTTTTGTTTACCATATTTACAGTACACCCCACAAGTTTACAACAATGTAAGGTACCCCCCACTTTTGACGGTTTCCGTCTCCAACTTACGGTCAAACTCTTTGCCCATTTTTTTTTGACGAAAATACCCCGATCTTCTTTCCCGTATCCCTCTATGTTTTCAGTGTCTGTCCTCTCCCCGCCGTCGGCGTGCCTCCGCCGCCCCCCCCCCCCCCTCCACGACCTCGCCACCCCCCCTCCACGACCTCGCCGGCTCCCTCCCCGACCTCGCCGCCCCCCCTCCCCGAACTCCCTGACCCCTAGCGCCGCCCCCCCCCCCTCCCCGACCTCGCCGAGAACCTGCGCCACTTCGCGCGCGCGGTCGGCGTCCGCCTCTCCCTCGACTTCGTCCGTCGCGTGTCAGCATCCTGTCGTACATCAGCCCGGGTATGATGAGGACCACCACCGTCGGCAGCGCCACCAGCACCATCCGCCACACCATGAGGAAGCCGATGGCGTAGCTGCCGAAGAACGTGGAGCAGTTCATCACGAAGTTGGGGACCTTCTCGCTGAGGACGTCCTGGACGACGAGGCTGTCGCTGGAGACGCTGGTGATCACGTCGGACGTCGAGGCCCCCTTGAGGTCGAAGTACTCGACGTCCTGCCAGAGCACCGCCTTCAGGTCGAGGCCCCCTTGTGTTTATCAGCAATAGACACAATTTTTTTTTGAATCAAGAACCACAAGAGCTAGCTAGCGAGAGATCACCTAAGAAACAAACCACCCATTGCGCTGATGCCAAATATAGCAAGTTCACAGCATTCTGCAGAATTATTAGTTGGTCATTGCGTATGCATGCAGAAAATATTGTCAAATTTCTGTAACAATTGAAACGATCAATTAATCACCTGGTTGATGTTGTGAGTGAATTGGGAAGAGGCCGATGGTCCGTTGCCTAGGTTGTTCATGATCTTGCTGGTGACGAGGAGCATGACCGGGAGGGACAGGCCGTCCCCGACCGCGCCGAGGAAGCCCAGCGCCATCAGCCACTGGTGACGAGGACAGGCCGTCCCCGACGGCGAGGTCGGTGAGTGGAGGGGGGGGGGTGGGGGCGCGGCAGCGGCGAGGGGGGGGGCGAGTGACACGGTGAAGAAGACAACATGTCGGGGTATTTTTGTCAAAAAATTTGGGTCAACCCAGTTGACCGTCCATATTGGACGGAAACCGTCAAAAGTGGGGGGTACCTTACATTGTTGTAAACTTGTGGGGTGCACCGTAAATATGGTAAACAAAAGTGGGGTGCCACTCAAAATTTTTCAAATAAAAAATTTAAAAATTGGTGTGTTCAATTTTATTTTTATAAAAATCATACTTTTGAAGTCTTGGATTGTGTCATCTTTGATTAGGAATGTAAGAGGAAGAGGAAGTCCTTGAGAGAATAAAAAAGTGTGAGAGGAAGATGAAGAGAAAGAGGAAATAGGAGTTTGGTTCGAGTTATGGTGTTGCCCTTAACAAATGGTTGTGATGCCTCGTAACAATTTTAAAACTTTAAGAGTGATGTCCTCTTATGACAACATCCCTCTTCGTATTGGCCTTCAAAATAAGCCCACACTTTTTAAAATAGAGTGACCTACACTGGCCCACAAAAGAACATAAAGGTAAAAAGGATAAAAATTGTGGAATGAAAAATAAAGTGAATATGGTTTTTATTCAACTTGTTATGAAATGACATGATGCATACTTCCACTAGAACACGAATCTTGGACTTTATAACTCGTGATCTTTGAGTTACATAACTTGGATAACTCGAGCCATAACTATGATAACATAACTCATACTAGGACTATGCACATTTAAGTCAAACCGATCAAATCGAATCAAACCGAACCGATCAGTTTTTAAAACCGATGGTTCGATCGGTTTGGTTCGACTACACATTCTTTAAAATCGACCGATTTGGTTCGGTTCACGGTTTGTTTATTCTAAAACTGTTTAAACTAAACCGAACCGAAACCTATGTTAGTGTTAAATGTAGGATTGGGTTGGACCGGTTGGTGGGGAAGACCGAGACTAGTGTTAAATAATTTGGACTCAGCAGCACTGTATAAAAAGAAATGTGAAAACTTTTCTTCTCATTCTCATGTCTGGTGATTCTGACATATGTCACTCTCATTCCATAACATGCATTTGCTTCATTGTACTGACTTTATGGATTATGCTAGGGGCTGCTGTTTGGCAGCGGTTGTTGCATTTTCTTTTCCCAATTGAAGTTTCACAGCAGTTAATAAATTAGCCATACATGGCCACACAAAAGTTGATGGCAGTCCATTTTTTCATGTGATTGGCTGAAGTTCTACACCACAAAATAAGCAACAGTACCCAAATTAATAGTAGTCCATTTTTTTCTTGTGATCAAAATCGACCAAGTCGAACCAAACCAAACCGAACCGACTAGTTGGTTGGTTTGGTTTGATTGTGATTATTTTCAAACCAATTAACTTCGGTTCGATTTAGGTTGTGACCAAATAGTTCGACCACTGACCGATACACACCCCTAACTCATACATTAATATTTAATTTATTTATGTTAAAAATGTACTTTAAATTTTAACACCCCTCCTTAAATTATATTTTTGTAAACAACTCCAAGTGTCGATGAAGAAGCTCGAATGGTTACTTCAAAAATGACATTGTCCTTGTTCCGCACCTCTAAAACTTCAATAGTCCCTTCAAACACTTCCACTGAAATAAAGTGGTGCTAATCGATCTCAATATTTTTCTTCCTCGCATGAGAAATATGATCGGTAGATAGCTTTAGGGCACTTTGATTGCCACTATTGCTCAATAATTAGTTTTTCAATAGGAAGGTGAACGTCATCAACCAACCGACACAACCAAATGTATTATTGTGCCACAAGTGAAGAAGCGTGTACTCGACTTCAGTAGTGGAAAGAGACACAGAGTCTTGCTTCTTAGTAAACACAGAAACGTATGTTGTACGACACAAGGAAACATATCCCAAAGTGGATCTCCAATCCTCTGGAGCACTCCTAAGTCAGCTAGGGGTGTCAACGGATGCTTATCGGTACGGACAGGACAATATTCGTATCCGTATCCGAATTTTTTTTGTAATATCCGAATCCGATCCGATATCCGAACGGATATCTCTTTTGACACTCCGAATTCGTATCCGTCTAGTTTAACGGATATCGGATAATATCCGATCCGATTAGCTAAAAAATTTGAATGCTAGTATCCGAATATCCGAAATCCGAAATATTAAAAATTTAGTTATTATCCGAATATCCGAAAATCAAATTCAATTTCTCTACATATTTGAGTCCTTTCTTCTTATGTTGTAAATTGTAATTAATATATATTACTATTATATATAAATTATATTATAATTATTTTATGTAAAAGTTAGTTGAGAATAAAATACTTTAATCTTCTCTATTAATTAATATATATTACATATACATTATACTATAATATATATAAAATTTTGGATATCCGAATCCGATATCCGAATTCGATATCCGAAATTTGCAATTTAAAATCGGATCGGATATTAACGGATTCGAATACCTTAATATCCGAATTCGTATCCGAAAATGGATAATATCCGAAAAATATTCGGATATCCGAATCCGATATCCGAAATTTCGAAAAATATCCGAAATTCTGATATTCGAATTTTCGACTATCCATTGAGTCTAAAGTTAGCAATGGCATAATGCAAGATAAAATTATCATCCTTCTTGTAAAACAACCCTAAATCACGAGTCAACTTCACATACTTCAAAATTCTCTCTGCATCCCCTGTAAGGCTGTCGAGGTTCCTGCATATACCAAATAATAAGTCCAATAAAAAAAATATGGCCTTCTAATAGTCAAATATATGTAAGGCTACCGACGAGTGCAAAATATTGATCATTGAAAATAAGTTTTCCTTCTTCACGCCAAAACTGTACATTTGTGTAGTAGAACATTGCTTGCTTTCATTCATGTCGAACCTCTCGGCATACCTATTTTGAGAAACAAATAATCCACTTTGTCCACATCCAAGACAAGGAAGTGATGTACTTCACATAAGTCCTTTATCTCAAACCGAGAGTTCTGTTTGAAGCTTTACAATCTCTCTACTATAATTGTTCATGACGATCATATCATCGACATAAAGTAAAACAATAACATGCACACCCTCTTATTTTTAACAAGCAAACTTGAGTTCGAGTTAGAAGCAAAATAATCACAAAGGTGAAGCTAATCGACAATCTTATCGTACCATGTCCTTGGAGCTAGCTTCAACACGTAAAGGGCATTCTTTAGCTTGCGTAGATAGTCCAGATGAGATCTTAAAACATATTTAGGTTGTTGCTCCATGAATATTTCATTGTCAATTTCGTCATAGAGATGTGTTTTTAACATCGAGTTGCTAAAACTTTCATCCTCAACTCGCCACCAACAATATGGCAACCTGAACCAAAGTCATCTTTGCAACCGAGCTAGATATTTTTCAGAATCTTCTCCAGAAAAATCTTTTACATCAAGTCGATATTTGTACCTCCCCCCGCTCTCATCTGCCTTCTTTGGCACAAAATCCCAACTTTCATTCCTGGTCGATAACTCATCTCTTCGTGCATAGTATGTTTTCATTCTTTAACACCTTCGGATTCATTGAAACAAGAGGGCTCACAATCATCCATTGGTCCTTCAAATAAACAAGAACACATGCTCATCAAGTTTTCATCTCTATAACAGATTGGTTTCATAACCTTTCTTATGGTTCTGCGAAGATGTTGACGATTCTCTACCTCCTTAACACGCTCATCATCATGCTTTCCTTAAAGTTCATTAGAAGATACTTGGTTCCCCTTTCACTTGTCTTCTTCTCCAAAGAATAATAAGAAGAAGAAGAACCGGATGGAGCACTTGATGACATCGGCAAACTCACCAGCTCGGACATACTATCAACTTTGTCACTGTCACCGACATCTAGAACCATAATAAGAGGATGGCACATCAAAAGTGACATATCTAGGAACAATGAATCTTTGACTTTCTGGATCCATACATTTCCATCTTCTTCTTTTTTTTTCTTTCATCATAACCAACGAAGACACAGTTCTTGAAGAAGCCTCGTTCTCTTTCACTTTTCACGAGAAGCACGTCCATGATGGCTTATTGTTAGGATAGGTGGTTACACCATATTCATTTAATTGTTCAGTCGTTAAGAAGTGCCCAGGAGCAGCAGCTCAGAAGAAGTTTCGTAGAAATATTATTTAGACTAATGGACTGTTTTCAGTCGTCAACTTTATTTGTTCGTCCGATTTGAATTCTGAATGACTCAAATGACTGTTAAGGTATTGTTTGGGAAGAGAGTAAAATGGGGGAAAGAAAAATTTTGAAGGAAAAATGGGAGGAAAATTAAAAGTAGTGGTATTTGGGAAGAGGGAGGGGAATTGAGGGAGAGGAATGTGGAAGGAAAATTCATGTGGGTCCACTCAAAAAATTTTCTCCCAAAAGTGGGAGGAAAATGAAGAGAGATGAGAGGATTGTGAAATAAATTACCCAACTACCCTTCAATAAAGTAGTTATTAAGGGTAAAGTGCATTTAAATCCTCCTTAGAATTGCCTCGTTCGCAAAATAAGACATTTTAAAAAACTTAAGCAGTTTGCACCTCCCGCAAAACCGTTTTTGCTCGGAAAGTCCCTTTCCGTCAAAATGACGTTAGAAGTTGCCGTTAGAACCCATATTTTGGAAAAAAAAAATATGCACTACCCAAATAATATTTAATTTTTTTATATTCTTTTTTTTTACTTATTTACTCTCATTTAATGTATTGAAGCTTTTTTTTTATCTACAGCAAATCCAACTGCAAATTTTTTTTATATTCCATTTTTTTTTACTTATTTGCTCTCATGTAATGTTTGAAGCTTTTTTTACTTATTCCTTTTTTTTTCTCAAGACGTCCAAATAGAAATTATGGAAGAACAATTTATTGCTATTGTGGATTAATTAGCCCATTGAAAACTTTATTGACACCAATAAATCCTGGAAGATGATTCTACGGGAGTGCAAATTTTCCAACAAATTCTTGTGATTTTTTACTATGGGAGAATGAGAAACCGGACCATGCTTCGACATACATGTTTTACAATTTATTTTTGAATTTTTGACACGTTTAGTAATATTTAAGTTATTTGTTTAAGTAATCCATGTGATGAAAATAAATTTGTACCAAGATTTACAATTTTAGTTAGAATTAATAAATAAATAATTACGATAATAGTCATGACTAATAAATTATTAAGTAAGACTATAATGATGATTATAATGATGATTACTAAATTATTATAATATATAAAATATTAACTATAATTATAATTATGATTAAATTATTATTAATTAATATTATAATAAAATTATAATTAATAAATTATTAACTAAGATTATAATTATTAATTAAGATTATAATTATTATAAAATATTAAATAATATAATATTAGTTACAGTTATCTAGCTCCAAATACGGTTTACCAAACATGCCCTAAGTTAAATGGCTGGATAGTTCAGGACTAACCGGACATTTGTTAAAAGATTTATTTTTCCAAAAAAAATTTAAGATAAAAACCTACTATTTAGATTATGAACATTTATTTTCGAAAATGACGTCAAGCATGAGAATTCTATCTTTTTAAGAACGGGAGGTTATTTTTAATAATCTTTTTAATATTTTATTTTTTGTTTCCATTTTTTTAGTTCTTATTTCATATTTTTTTTCATCTTTTTAATAATCTTTTCTAGTTTTTTAAGAGTGACTTTTATTTTCAAATTTGTATAGTTTTTGTTTTTGTCTTTTTTCATTGTTTAAGATTTATCCTCATTTTTTGGTTGTTTGGAATATTTTGTCTATTTTTTATTTTTTCCATATTTTAATAGTATTTTTTTGTTTTTTATTTGGTATTTTTTTTTTCAGTTTTTCATCATTTCTATTTTTTTAGAATTGATTTTTTTTGTATTTATCAGTTTTGTTTTTCCCAAAAATATTTATATATTTGTTAAATAAAAAATAATTTATGACAAAATAATTTTAAATAATATTTATCCACTTTTTTGACGGAACTAACCGTTTTTAACAAGTTAATATTAATTAAAATAATTTTAATAAATAATTTTACTAGCAAAGACCATTTTTCTTTTGTTAATATTTATCCACTTTTTAACAAGTATTTTTGCGTAACCGTTTTTAACAAAATAATTTTAGAACTAACCGTTTTTAACAAGTTAATATTAGATAGTCCAGAGGTAAAATGGTCAAAACAACTCCATTTTAACACCCATTAACAGAAAAGTTAGCGGAGGGGGTGATTTGAGCATTTTCGTAACCTTTTGGGTTTTTCAGATCAGCGAGTCTTTATTTGCATTTTCGTGACAACTAAGGAGGGTTTAAATGCACTTTACCCAGTTATTAATTATGATTTGAAAAAATCAAGGACTAAATAGTAATTATATCTTTCTCCATAATAAATAAAATATTGTTTTTAAATTTTTCTTTCTCCTACTTTTTGTTTATCCAAACAAATTTAATTTTACCTTTATTTTACTCTCCTCCATTTTTCTTTCCCTCAAATTGTCCTCTCCCTCCCCTCCTAGGTTCCCAAACACAGGGTAAGTCTTCATATGCTCAACTGGACTCCAATTATCTGTTTGTGGACTTTTTCAAGTATCAACATCCATCAAGAAAACTCCCAAAGCTATTTGCCAATAAAATATGACACCAAACAACTCTATCAAATCTTGTAGTTGGAAGGAAGGAGTAAGCATCACGATGCCCAGTCCATCATTACAATGTTGTCCATCGTGAAATATTAATTGCATTTTTTCACCAAGAAAAATGATGCGAACTTCGATCACCTTCCTGGCTGCTCTGATACCATGTAAAAAATGGCTCCCACTTTCTTAAGTAGTTCATGATGCACACTAGTCCAAGACGGAATGTAAAATGTAAGGAAGACAAAAAATGGTGGATAAAAAATGAAATAGAATATAATTTTTATTCAAGTTCTCATGAAATGACATGATACATAAACTTAGGCCTCGTTTGGTTCACAGATTTAATGAACCACGGAAGAAAAGTTATTCATTTTCTTTGTTTGGAGCCACAAAGTGAAGGGTTTTATGATTCTCGTGCAAGAAATTCGGTTCGGTTTCGGTTCGGTTTTAAAAATATTCATTTTCTTTGTTTGGACCGAAAAGTTATTCATTTTCTTTGTTTGGACCGAAAATCGAACCGAACCGAACCGAACTGAATAAGAAATTCGGTTCGGTTTTAAAAATATTCGGTTCGGTTTCGGTTTTGAAAATACTAAATTTTCTTATTCTTCTTCGATTTCGGTTTTGGAATTCGGTTTCGGTCCAAAACCGAAAACCGAATAAAAATTTTTAGCTTTTATATATATATATATATATATATATATATATATATATATATGTGTGTGTGTGTGTGTGTGTGTGTGTGTGTGTGTGTGTGTGTGTGTGTGTTAATTATAGGTATATACTAAATATATATAGGTATATGTTATAGGTATATACTGAATATATCTAGGTATATTTAGTTATTATATATATTAACAAAAAATCCAAAAACCGAATAAACCGAAAATCGAACCAATTTAATTCGATTCGGTTCGGTTCGATTATTGACCAATTCGATTCGGTTTCGATTTTGCTTATTCGGTTTCGATCCAATTCGATTTTTGCTTATTCGATTCGGTTGGAACCGAATAAACCGAATGCTCACCCCTAATGACTAGTTATCAACGGGCGGGCGCGGCGTTCCCTATTCCTGGGGAGTGAATAGAGAAGGAAAGAGATCAAACACACAATGAGAGTACAGAGTGAAGGGTTTTATGATTCTCGTGCAAGAGTTGAGGACTAACAGACGTGACCTTTGATGGGGAGTCATAGCGATTAATTGTACTGTAGCTACCTCTAATACTTGATTTTGTAAGGACTAATTTGTGCTTTACCTATTATCCATTTGTAATTTAATATAGTGTAGATAAATTAATCTTTTGTAATTTAATATAGTGTAGAGAAATTAATCGTTTCCAATTTGTTGAGATGGCAAAAATAAAAGTTAGAAAAAAACTATATAAATTGTTGACTAGTGCAACTGAAGTTAAAAGGCATTCTTCTTCTTCTTTTCCTTTTTTGATGATTTATTTTGAACAATATTACAATACACTTGTTAAATTATGAAAGATTTGGAGTACCATATGGTTGTACTATAAGGCTACCTAATACTATATTTTTTTAAAGTTAGGTTAATATCTTTATTTAATACACTCTTTTCAGTGTCATTCATTTGTGTATATATGTTAACCTTAGACGATAGATTCAAGTTTTTTTTATTTCTTTTTTTCCCTTTAGGCCTCGTTTGGTTCACGGAAAGTAAATAAATTTTCTTGTATTTTTCATGGGAATGAAAAAGTAGGATTTCTTTCACATTTTCTTTCCGTTGTTTGGTAAAACAATAAAACCACCTAGGAAAGACCATTTGATTTTTTTTACAGTGTTTGGTTGGTGCATGAAAGGAAAGCAAAAATATAGCAATGTTCCAATAATATCCTTACCTTTTAAAATAAAATTAACATTATGAAAAATAACATTAATGGTAAAATAAGCAATAATACATGGTTACTTTTGTCATAATTTTTGTAATAAATGTTGGAAAATGAGGAGAAAAAATCAATCCCGGGTCATGAGTGGAACCATATTTCCTCCATTTTTTTTCCTTGTCAGGAAATTGATTCTCAAGTTTGTGGCTACCAAACAAAGAAAATGAATAACTTTCTTTTTCTGGTTCCTTAAATCCGTGAACCAAACGAGACCTTAATTTTTCTAACAGGTAGTTGCGGGACTAGCATCTAAAATTAGGGAGCTAAATTTTTGTTATAGCTTGAGCAAGACGAATACTAGTATTATATGCAGCCTAAAGTACCGAAATTTTGATAATTTTATCCAAAGAAAGAATAAAACATAACTAAAAAATAATTTTTATTTTTAAATTTTGGGACGAACTAGAATCCAGTGTCCACCCATGTCTTGCTGTAGCTCTGTCTTGGCAACATGGTACCTATAAATAAAAATACCATTCCACAAATAATGTCAACTAGTTCACTGGAGGAGGGAGGAAGAAGGGTGTATAGAATTTTTTTTTTTTTTTACTTAGGAAGAAAATATCAAAAATCACATTTCTCGTTAAATAAAATTACAGAATTGTTTTGAGTTCTTTTAAGGGCTTAAAATATGAACAGCTAACAAACCAACCGCAAATTGTTGGTAAGGATCAAAATCAACGAGCTAGCACGAAACTTTTTAGAGGGTGGCCAGTCCACATTAACTTCCTTGCCGGCTAAAGTGGAGTCCAATTCATCATTGGAAGGACCAAACTATATAAAATGAATAATATTTAATAAGACAAAGGGGAAAAAAATAAAGATTCAACCCAAAAAAAAAAAAAACTCAAAACGTGGCATAAAATAAAAACGTCCAACTAGTTGTTTGACTCTTTGGGTCCCAAACTATGTGCACTTTAGGGCATGTTTGGTAAGAAGAAATTGCAATGAAACTGTGAGTTTTTTTGTGAAAGTCAGATGAGATCAAGTGTTTGGTTTTACTTGAAATTGGTGGTTGAAAGTGCATGACAAGACATGTTCCAGTTCTTGTCTCCTACTCTCCTTCATATCTCACTTCCCTCATTTTTTTTTGGTAAAACTGAAGGGAGTTCTTGGGACTAAAAATGTTTAAACTGTATATTTGGAGGCACTTCTTCGTGTCACCCCCAACCTTCTGCCATACATTTTTTTTCCTTTGGTGGATCTCATCGGCGATGATGTTGCAGCGGCGACGTGAACGCTGCGACGAACAACCGAGACGGTGACCACGTTGTGGCAGAGATGACGGCGAGGACGGAGGCACAGATCACGTCGCCAACGATGAGGTCCACGCCGATGAGATCGACGCCGCCGCATTCCTCATCGACGCCTTTGTTGGTTCCCACCGCCGCCTCCATCCTCGACTGTCCACGTCCCTCCATTGCCATTGGCAATTTCGTACAGTTTGTTAGCTTCATTCCTCTTCATCGGTCAAAATCTGGGTTAAGTATGCAAATGTGGGAAAAAGCTTTGGTTTGGGAAAGACATACTTGTTCTCTTTGGAAATGAGAAAAATAAAGACTTTGGCTTGAAAGACTTTGGTTTGGGAATGATGCCAATTTCAATTTGTAACATTTGTTAGAAATGAACGGTTTAATAATTGATTTAAAAGATTCTTTAATTTTTAACAATAATAATAACAATAATTAGAGCTTATGATGCTCTCTAATGATAATAATAAAAATAAAAATAATAAACTATATATTGCAAAATTTAGGTTCAAATAAGAATTATTTGTGATTTTTTAATTAATATTCAATAATTATATGACAACCAAAATAGTCAATAACTATAATAGTAAATGTATGTTTTTATTTAATTATGGTAATTAATTTAAATATGAGTTACCATATTTTCACTTTCAACATCCACTTTCAACAACCATCCAAACAACCGAACTCCTTTTCCCTCAACTTTCAACAACCATCCAAACAAACAACTCCTTTTTCTTTCACTTGCAGGAGACAAAGAGTACTCTATCCAAACACATTTTGGAAAGTGTCACTTGCTGTAAGTGCATTGCAACTCAAGATGATGTAAGTGCCACTTTTACACTTTTAAAGAGTTACTTCTATCCAAACAGCCTCTTAGAATAAATTTTTTATTTGTGTTCTTATTATAAAAAAAATATATTTTATGAAGTAACTAAGGTTATCGTAATTTTTGTTATTTAGTTTTTTCTTCTTTTAAAAGTAAAATTTATTTATTTTGGTATTATTTAAAAGTGATATTTAAGTAGGGTAAATTGCAAAAAAAATTCTTAGATCTACGAAATGCAATTAAAGACTCATTGCTTTGAACAATCCATTACGTTTCAATTATGCTCAAATGATCCATTTTCTGTTAACTGGTGTTAAGTTGAAATTGTGATGACCATTTTACTCATTTTCCACTCTCCGTCCGTCCCCTCCCTCCCTCCCCCCTCTGCGGTGATAGGAGGAGGAGGAGGAGGAGGAGGAGGAGGAGGGAGGCGGGGAGAACGCGGGGGGCAGGGAGGAGAAGGGTGTGGGGAGGAGAAGGGCGCTCTCTTTTCCTGGGGAGTGAATAAAGAAGGAAGAATAGAAGAGATCAAACGCACAAGAGAGAGAGTATAGAGTGAAGGGTTTTATGATTCTCGTGCAAGAGTTCAAGGACTAGGACCTGACCTTTAGTGGGGAGCCAAGCGATTTATTGTACTGTAGCCACCTCTAATACTTGATTTTGTAATGACTAATTTGTGCTTTACCTATTATCCATTTTTAATTTAATATAGTGTAGATAAATTAGTCTTTTGTAATTTAATATAGTGTAGAGAAATTAATCTTTTTCAATTTGTTGAGATGGCAAAATTAAAAGCTAGAAAAAATGTATAAAATTTTGACTAGTGCAATGAAAGTTATAGAGCGTTGTTCTTCTTCTTCTTCTTCTTCTTCTTCTTCTATGATTTATTTTGAACAATATTGCAATACCCTTGTTAAATTGTGATAGATATGGAGTACCATACCAGTACCTAATAAATTTTTTAAAAAGTTAGGTTAACATCTTTGTTTAATACACTCTTTTCAGTCTTATTCATTTGTGTATATATGTCAACCTTAGACGATAGATTCAAAAAAAATTAATTTCTTTTTTTCCTTTTAATTTTTCTAACAGGTAGTTGCGGAGATGGCATCTAAAATTGGGAGGCTTATAGCTTAAGCAACACGAGGATACTAGAATCATGGAGTTTAAAGTACCAAAATTTTGATTTTTTTTTTTCCAAACAAAGAATAAAACATAACTAAGAAAATATTTTAAATTTTATTTTTTAAAATTTTGGGACGGACTACAAGTACAGTCCACACATGTCCCTGTTATAGCTTCTTCCTTGGCAACATGGTGCTAAATAAAAATATCATTTCACAAATAATGGCGACTAGTTCACTGAAGGAGGTAGAGAGAAGGGTGTATAGATTTTCTTGTTTTATTTTGTTTTTATTCTTATTTTTTGTTTTAGGAACAAAATATCAAAAATCACATTTCTCATTAAACAAAATTATAGAATTGTTTTGAGTTCTTTTAAGGACTTCAAATATGAACAGCTAACAGACCAACCCCAAATTGCTGGTAAGGATCAAAATGGACGAGCTAGCACGAAACTTTTTAGAGGGTGGCCAATCCACATTAACTTCCTTGCCGGCTAAAGTGAAGTCCAATTCATCATTGGAAGGACCAAACTATATAAAATGAATAATATTTAATAAAATAAAGGGAAAAGAAAAAAAATATTCAACCCAAAAAAAAGAAAAAGTTCAACCATGACAAAAAAAAGACTCAAAACGTGTCATAAAATAAAACGTCCAACTAGTTGTTTGACTATTTGGGTCCCAAACTACGTGCACTTAAAATTTTTTATTTGTATTCTTATTAAAAAAATGTTATAGGAAGTAACTAGGGTTATCGTAATTTTTTGTTCTTTAGTTTTTTTTTTCCTTTTAAAAGTAAAATGTATTTATTTTGGTATTACTTAAAAGTGCTATTTAAGTATGATATTAACAAAGTCACATGGGGATGAGCAAGGATTGATTCGTAGATTCTGGACAACCATGTGGACGTCGGTGGGCCCAATCTATGCACTATAAGCTTAAAAAAAGGACTTTATTTTATACATTAGCCCACTGTGAATTTTAAAATATCTAACAGGGAGAAGAATGGATGTCGACTCGTTTGGTCCGAGAAAAGAAAAGAAAATGATTTTTTTTAGGACATGAAAAAATTGTAATTTTTACTAAAAATGCGGTAATTGAAAAAGGACAAAAATATAGTCAACAATAGATAGTTTAGTTTAAATTTTTTTGTAATAAATGTATTAAAAAAAAATGGAAGGAAGTGAATCATTGACAGGCAGGGACCATTTTCTTTCCTTTTTTTTTCTTTCTTTGAAAACTATTTATTTTTACTACTACATTTTTGACATCCATGCACAAGAAATAAATAATTTTTTTTTCATGACTCTGATTTTGCGAACCAAACGTGGCCGCATGGACGTAGCCAGCTGGTCCCGAGGGGTATATAATGTTAGATGTATTGTGTCATGTGGAGTCATACCAAGTGCTGGAACGGTAGATGTAGTCGAAACATAATAAGGTATAGCTGAGCAGTACAAATACGAGGTAAGTATCCAGAACCAAGAACTATTGTTGAAATATCGATGATTCATACTATAGGACAAATGTGGATTCTCAAGTTAACTTTATAATCGAATTGAAACAACTAAGAAATAAGGATCACAAGTAAACGGCATACTTAATATGAACCTGATACAACATTTTTATGTCCATTCAACTAAAAAAATAAAAATTGCTACTAGTGTCGCTTTGCTACTGTCCATTATTGGATCAGCCGTCCTAAGACTCAAAATGAGCTACTCGAACATTTATGTTTTATCAAAAAAAAAACACGGGTTGGATATCGTACCCTTAATCTAAGAAATTCGGACAAAAGATAAGTACGGTCATAGCTGAAAATTATTGGAACTCGAATTCGTCGATTATACACAAGCAGCGTAACAATTTTGAATTTATCCGTATGGAAGTTTTTTAGAAATTTATAATTATTCTCCGAACCCTCTACGGATCGCGACTATATTTGCGTGATTGGATACACAATATCGAAATTGTCTTCCATTATAAGTTTCGTCCAGTTATAAAATTGTCAATTGAATCATCTTTATTTTTTTTTTTTTATTATAATTAATTTTTTTAATAGTAAACATAGTACCAACTTGATGAAGTGTCCGAAGTTGACGTGACGTTGATGTTAATCAAAACGAGAGTGATTATAATCGAACACGAACACTCTTGCATTGGCTGGTTGTGTTCTGGGCCCCAATGGCCTCGGTGTAAATTGGACATGTTTTCTTGTGAAACTCACATTGTTTACATCAAATTAGGGACGCCCTTTTGTTTTAATGTTGATAGGGATGTACTTTGTTAAACCGGTGGCCACGAATTGAATACATGTGAGAGAGCACACGAGCAGATGGGTCCGTAGGAAAGACATCGCCATGTGACGGTAGTTAGCCCATCATTTTTAGGTTGCAAGATGACGACGAACCATCAATGTTGCTTCATCAAAAGCTGGTATGGACTTATAAAGTCGGGGGGTTTTAGCATAGAGCAAGTTTTGCTATGCCTACAATTAAATGTTTATAATTTTCTTAGAGCATCTCCAACCCTATTGTCTTGTTAAGTGTTGTGAGTCTTAGGTGGTTCCTATGTGGCATGAGCCACAAGACAATGTCTTGTTTATGTGACAAAATTATATCTCAAAAGACAATGAGATAGAAAAATTCTCTCCAATACAAAAGTATTGAGGAGACAATAAAAAGTATTTTTTTCAACTTCCAAGGCAACTTTTAAGACAACTACTCATCTTCTTTCTTTTTTCTAATATTTTTTATTCATAATTGATGACATGAAAGAGAAGACATTGCCAAGTGCATTGTCTAGAACAAGACAATCAACTTCACAATGTCTTCTTTAATTTTTGCCACATAAGCTTCACAATTGACTTGACAATTGCATTGGAGAAGAACTTTTGAATAAAATTTTGTCATTCCTATGTGGCATTAACTTTTTTCCAAAGTCACAATAGGGTTGGAGATGCTCTTACAATTGTCACGTGTCAAATTTGATTGAAAGAGGAAAAAAAAATAGTGGAGTCGGATGGAGCGCATGTACTAGGGGATGTGGGATCTGGTGGGACCCACGTGTGTAATAAATGGAAGAGAGAGGTTATAAAAAGTTTGTAAGTATTTGATTGTAAACTTAGCATTTACCTTTAGGCCTCGTTTGGTTCACGGATTTAAGGAACCAAGAAAGAAAAATTGTTCCTTTCCTTTGTTTGGTAGCCACAAACTTGGAAATCAATTTCCTGACAAGGGAGAAAATTGGTGGGAATATGGTTCCACTCAAGATCCATGGGATTGATTTTCCTTCCTCCTTTCCCAACATTTATTACAAAAGTTATGACAAAAGTAGCCATGTGTCATTGCTTATTTTACCATTAATGTTATTTTTTATAATATTATTTTTATTTTAAAAGGTAAGGATATTATTGGAATATTGTTATATTTTGCTTTTCTTTGTTTTACCAAACAACGGAAATGAAATATGACAAAAATTCTACTTTTTTATTTCCATGAAAAATACAAGGGAATTCATTTTCTTTTCGTGAACCAAAGGAGGCCTTAGTATACAAGTTTTTCAAATCTAATATATTTTAATAAAAAAAGATGAATTTTATGAATAGCTGATAAGTCTTTCAAATCAGAAGGAAAAAAAAAATATTAGTGCTCCAACACTTGTGTTGGATTATTTTAATCTATCTCAAGGGTTAAACTAAATGATAGACAATTTTGTCCTTGATCTATTATATTCAACCTCCAATTTTTTTTTTTTTTCTAACTTTTTTCTCTCGTAAAAAAATAATTCTAAAATCCTATGTTACTAAATTAAGCTCTTCGATTATTATCGACTTGGAAGAGGGACTCAAACAATACATCATCAATATTTGTATAATCATCTAGACTTTGGTGATTAATTTGTGAAGATGATAATATCTCCAAACAAATTAGACTTTATATAATTTAATCTTAATTTTTTTTTATTTCACTTATGTGTTACGATTGGAGTATATTGAATCATTCTCAAATAAATTTGACATATTTGTGAAGAGAGTATGCCTGAAAATGATGGGTTTAAGATTTTGAAAGAGGGAGAGAGTTTTGTCTCGTGAGAAAATATTAAAGATGAGAAATTAGGAGAAATTTTATGGTTGGTTTGTAAGGAGGACAATGGAGCAAAAAGAAGGTTAGTTGAGAATATTAATTGGAAAAATTATTGAGGACAAAGTGGTCAACAAACAAGTATTGTCATTAACAAATATTTTATGTTTACTTGTATTAACTTAACTAGAGGAACTTATAACTCAATTTTTCTGATAATTTGATAGGCTCATGAACAATTTATGAGATTTTAAAATTTTATAAAAATTGCACTAGATTTTGGACATATGCAAGAAATATTATCTTACAAATAGAGATTGCACAAGATTTTAACTACTTAAATTTTCGTGTACCTGACTAATGATAACGTAAAATTGTGCTTGATAACTAATGTTAGGGAAAAAAACAGCATTGCCCTTTCGAAGCTACACAATACAAGTCAACACTAGTGTTGAATTGTTAATCTAACTTACAATGAAGGATTCCGAACTCGAGTAGTTCTTGTGGTTATCGATGAGAGATATAAGATCTTGATTGGGTGACGGAAGATCAGTAGATCGAGTCACGGGAGCGTATTATTTTTTTTATTTATTTGGTAGAAGTTTTATTTATTTGGTGGAAGTTTGAGGACAGTAGATCCAAACAGCATACAATACAACGTGCACAAAGTCCGTATCACCGGACATCACAAAAAAACAAATTTACAATGAAAGATTACCGAACTCGAGTAACTCATGTGGTTACCGAGAAGAGGTATAAGACTCTGATACATCATACACAAAATTTCGTGCGTACTGTCAAACATTAGAAGAAAAAAACAACAACTTGGATTTCTCATCGCAACAGAATTGACCCAATGTAATCGTATGGATTAATGATTGTGCATAGGCTAAGATACAGAAATTGTGGGTAACAGCTCGCTAAACAAGTGTCACGGAAAAGGACTCTCTATCTGTCTATATGACGTAACTACCACAATGTAATACGCACAAGCTGTTCAAAAAACATTTTGTCAGAAGTTGAAAGTTCGCAGACACAACTCAATTGGGAATTGGCGACATCACCTACCTTGTACGTTTTTTATGCAGTTGTTAGGGATCCATATCCCTACAAGCAAAACCTACTACAACATTTCCGTAGTTAGAGATATAAGCCCTATTTGGTTTGGTTCTTGAAAAATAAAAATAATTTATTTTCTGTATTTGAATGTCAAATATAATAAGGACGAAAGAAAAATAGTTTCCAAACAAAAAATAAATAGTCGACATTCTTAGGATTCATTTTTTCTCTCAAATTTTAAAAGTAAATTATTCCTACTAAAAATGTATTCTAACTATATTTCTAATATTTTCAAATATAAAAAACTACAATTTTCTAAGCCCACAAAAGAGCAAATAATTGATTTTTTTTTTCCATAATTCAAATAAAAAAATATTAAAAAAATATGGTCAAGTGCACGAGTTGTTACAAAATATATCGTGTACACACAAAAGATAAAAATTAATTTTCTTTTCTTTAACATTCAAATACAGAAAATATCCCTAAAGCCTCATTTGGTTTGCGGAAAGGAAAGGAAAAAAAAAGCAAATCTATTTTTTGCTCCTTTCTTTCCTTTAAAAAATACAATGTCAAAAAATAAAAAATTTGATGTTTGAAAATGTCAAAAAATACAGATGATTGTCCTGAGGACACATGTCCTACATATTACAGACCAGGAGACGGGTTAGCTACCTTTGGCCCCGACACTCAGGAGTGATCGGGATTTAGTTTAGTAGACTGGCATCTGTTTTCATTTAGAGCTTGTTGTATAGAATTGAGACTTGAGATGTATTTGAGATTGTTCGAGATGTTGTTATTATTTCAGTAGTTATTGTTGTCTTCAATTTCTTAGTTATATTTTTGTGTTATCTTATCGTGCTTAGACTGTGATTGAATTACACAATATCATATACTTGTCCTCCGTTCGGAGTTGAACATGATGAGTACATTATATACTTCATGAGTTGATGGTTAGTTAGAGACTTGGAACAGCGTTCTACCGCCGACACTGCGGCGTAGGCTGGACGCTGTTACGTACTCGTACCCTCACAGTGGGTGCGGGTCGTGACACGTGCGCGGGGGGGGGGGGGGGGGGGGGGGGGGGGGGGGGGAGAGAGTGAATCCACGGGTTGGTGGATGGAATTATTTTCCTCCATTTTTTTTTCCCTTGGGAATCTATTTCTTTTCCTGATCATTTTTTTTGACATCCAAACATAGAAAATGAATAACTTTCCTTTCCGAATGTCCTTATTCCGTGAACCAAACATGGCAAAAGTGGATGCACGAATTTCTAGACTCGTTGGGGATTCGAACTCGTTTACATGGATTTCATTCGAAGAATTAACGTAAATCCAAATTTAAAGGGTGTTGTTATTAACATTTATAAAATATCATCGTGCATTCCTCTTTAATTTTTTATCATTCAAATTTCAAATATACCCTGCATTTAATTTGACACCAATTTGTGCATGCATGGTAGGGGTGAGCAAATACCGACCGTTACCGAAAATTGATCGAATATCGATTAAAAATATTTCGAAAAATTGAACTGAAATTATGTACTATACCGAATCGTCGAACCAACTAAAATATGGTATAATGACAGCGGTAACAATTTGAGTGTAATACCATATCGAAAGATACCAAACCGATTATATATATATATATATATATATATATATATATATATATATATATATATATATATATATATATATAATGTTGTTCATGATTAATTTTATGCTACTCATTTTTATTTTTATCTTTGTTTTAGTTGAGAATCGGTTTTTTTCGAACTTAAAATGAATTTTTTGGGCTTAAATTTATGTTAAGAACAATAAGAATTTAGTTTTTGATCTTTTGAGCTTATGTTTTTATATTTTCATAGAATTTTGAAATAAATTTTGGTGTACTTAAACTTATACTAAGGATTAAACTTAGTAATCATGTTTATTCTTTTAAGCTCGTTTCGGTGTTTACGACTTGTTACATATTGTTCTAATAAATTTGATTAATGACTTGGTTGATAGAAGCTTGGCTTTAAAATTTGATGCTTCTAAAAAAGTTATATATATATATATATATATATATATATATATATATATATATATATATATATGTTAAGAGGTTCTATAATATTAAGTGTGTTGATTTATCAAATGTTAATTGATAAATATCGATATCGAACAAAAACTGACCGAAAACTGATTTAATCAAAATCGAAAAAATCGATTTTAACTGGTATTGATTTTTTTGTAAATACCTACTAAAAATTTACCAAAACTCGGACCAAATACCGACATATTATACCAACGCTCACCCCTAATGCATGGAGGAAGGAGTGCATGATGACATTTTAGGAGTGCCAATAATGTTAAAATTTAAATTTTGAATAATATAAAATCAAGGAGGAGTACAAAATGATATTTTAAGAGTGTATATCCAATTTAATCAGAAAATTCCTTATAGCATACCCAACTTTATCAAAATTGGAAAGAAAGATACATGTTTAAGAATATTTCGAAATCAAGACCTTTCCGCCAGACCGTCTGGCAGAAATCCAACATGTTGGTTTTTTTTTTTAATTTTTTTGCTTTGGTTTAGCTGTTTTGTTTTGGTTTAATATTATGTTGGATCAAATACATAAAATGTCAACTATCAGTAACAACGTCCACCATCATTCATGCATACAGCGCTTATATTCTCGTAAGGACCCTTAGCTTGGTGGAGTTTGTTGGCTACACTGTACTGCTTCTTGATCTCCCTCTTGGTGCCGGGTGGTCGACGAGGAGCAGGTCTTTGTTGTCTAGGATGTTGTAGTAGTAGTTGTTGTCGAGTATCATCGGAGTGTCGCGGTCGTTGCGGATGTAGCGAACGACGTCCTTCGGGTCAGACATCGCGTCATGGCACTTCTTGGACAACCAAACAAAAATCAAAGCAAAATAATTAAACCAAACCAACAAAATCAAAACACAAAAAAAATCGAGATGTTGGATTTCCGCCAGACAGTACAATTTCCGCCAGTCCATCAGGCGAAAAGATTTTGATTTCGAAATTTTCTTAAACATGTATCTTTTTTTTCAATTTTGACAAAGTTGGGTATGGTATAGGATTTTTTTTGAATTTAAATCCTAAAGAAAAAACCTATATATTTTCTTTTTTTACTTCTTATGGGTCAATAACCCGTTAGATTTGGAGGAGTTGACCACATGTTAAATGGCTTTTTTTCTAGCAGCCTTTCCTTTAATCATTGAACACACAATAAAAAGCATGGAATGAGCCAAGAGTTTGATTATTTAAATACGTAGTTTCTAAGAAGGAAGAAAGAAACTTCTACTCCATACTTTTTCTCCTTCCTCCCACATGTTAAATTGCAATTAGACTGGGGCTTGATAATTGGAAACAGAGAGGACTTAGAATGCTACAAATTGGACAGCTTTGAACAGTTACAGCGTGACAAAAATAGAAATCAAGATCATGATAAAAAAAGGTGATTAAGAAAATAATAATGATAGTAATTATATAAGGTGCCAATTAAGAAGCAGTATCTTTCAAATTTTAATTTCAAGCATGAGCACAGAAGATGCTTATATGCAACATCTTTCTCGGATGACAGTTGGGGTTCTCAGTGTCTCCGTTCTCCAAACTGGAAGAGAGAGATTCTAATCTAAGTAATTTCTTGTGGATTATTTTTCCAGAGACCTTAATCCAAGAAAATAGTTAGTTAAGACTCAAGTTATTCGACACCAATTTCCCGTGGCTTTTCTTGGTTTTTTTTTTTTTTTTTTTGTGATTTTCTATCCATATATAGATACAAGAAACTATCAAAATAGAATAATTCTATAGAGACACACTTTTATTGACATATTTTATTGACACATTTATGTGGCAGATGATTTGGCATTCCATGTCACCCGAATTAATTGAGAGCTTATTAATTATTTTTTTGGTATGTCCAATTTTGTATGTATGGAAGGTTTTCAATCTTTGGCATGTGTTACAATTTTGCATGGCCAATTAATAGCCACACTTATTATCTTCTTTATTTTTTTTTCTGCTCATCTCCATTTCCTTCTTCTACTCATCTCCATTTTAAAACTTTGTACAAAATTATTTTACTTTCGTTGGAGCCTGCTCATGAAGTTGACGAGGGTGGATTGTTTGGATTCTATACATGCAAGAAGATTGAATCTTTTGCATGGATTGCGAACTAATTAATTTGACGGACAATTTTGGCAAGTGAATAGTTAATTGGCCACGCAAAATTGCAACACATGAACTAATTAAATGGACATGGACAATTTTGGCAAGTAAATAATTAATTGGCCATGCTTGAAACACATGCCAAAGATTGAAAACCTTCCATACATACAAAATTGGACATACCAAAAAAATAATAAATAAGTCCTCAATTAATTCGGATGACATGGAATGCCAAATCACCTGCCACATAAGTGTGTCAACAAAATATGTCAATAAAAGTGTGTCTTTATAGAATTACTCATCAAAATAATAGTCTCAATTTATACAAGCTCATGATGCTTAGCTAACAACACAATAGTTACTAATCTTTTGGACAATGCTAGGATTACAATTAAAAGTTTTGCAACATTTTTACAGCGTCTAAGTTATAGTTGTCAATTTGATCCCCTCTCTCCATGAGAAAAATGGGAGAGAGAAGACCCAATTGATAACTGACAATTGTAATTCTAGCATTGTTAAATGTAGATTGTCATGGCAGGGCAGACTTCTATTTTCTTATTTAGTATTAATGGAATTGACGATCGTGCAAGTATTTTGCACGTATAGTTTATGCTAATAAGTCTATTTTAAAGGATTTTGCATACTGAGTTACTTATAATTATTTGAAAAAAAATAATTTATAATTTATAATTTTTTTATTTTTTTTCATTTTCCAAAAATAGAAAATATTTGTAATAAAATATATTTTTGGGTGTCATTATTGGCACTACTAAAATGTTATCCTGCACTCTTCTTTACTTTTCATCAGTCAAATTCCAAATCAACTCCTGCATTAATATTATTGACACTCCTAAAATGTCATATTGTACTTCTCCCTCAATGCATGAACAAATTAATGTCAAATTTAATGCATAAGTAGATTTAGAATTTAAATGATAGAAAATGAAAAGAAGTGTATAATGACTTGTTAGGAGTGTCAATAACAGTACCATATTTTTTAAAAATTAGGGAAATAAAATATATATATATATATATATATATATATATATATATATATATATATATATATATATATATATATATATCGAAAGAAGATAATTGTGGCGAACGCTTCCACCGGGAATCGATCTTCTGACCACTCGGGCCGCATGCCTCACCACCACTAGGCTAGAGGTCATTGGCATATATATATATATATATATATATATATATATATATATGGTTGCAAAAGAGTCAAGCCGAGCCGAGCTTTTGTAAGCTTGAGGTTGGCTTGACTAGAATTAATCGAGCTCGAGCTTGATAAATTTTTTATTTAGAGCTTGAGCTTGGCTCGAGCTTATTTATATTAAGCTCGAGCTTGGCTTGGGTTGAGCTCGAGCTTGGCTTGATAAACAAGTTCGATAAGCTCAAAATCAAGCTCGTCCAACTTTATTTCAAGTTCATTAAGTATTTCAAGTTTAACGAGCTCGATTTCAATTTAGTTAGGTTTGAATTCAAGTACCTATAATATTAACAATTTATTTATAAAAAATTAATTTAAAAGGTTCCTTAATATCAATTATTAAGGACATAAATATATATATATATATATATATATATATATATATATATATATATATATATATATATATATATATATATATATATATATATATATATATCAACAAAGAACAAAGAGCTCATAAACGAGCCAGCTCGCGAGCTCAAATGAGTCGACTACTTCTAAGCTTGAGCTTGGCTCGTTTATTAAACGAGCTCGAAAATGAAGCTTGAGCTCAGCTTGTTTAGTAAACGAACCGAAATCAAAAGAGCTTTTATCGAGCCGAGCTTCAAGCAGCTCGCGAACAGCTTGGCTCAAAATATATATATATATATATATATATATATATATATATATATATATATATATATAAACAATGGTGTAAAATAAAATAAGACATGATAATGAATAGTAAATATTTATTGTGACAATGAATATTAAGGGAAACTATTTGTTGTCCCTTAAACTGTTGTAGCAATTTTGTCCTCTCTTCTATAAATACAACTTTTGGTATTAATAATTATTTAACTTTTTAAATAACAAATATCAAACGCTGTATTTGTAGAAGAGAGAACAGAATTTGTACAACAATTTACAGACCTAATCAAAGGTGGTACCGAGCGATAAAAGATATATAAAACAGAATATTTGAACAAGTATGCAAGTAATTTGGATCCTTAGAATTTTGTACTAGGCTACGAATTTTTTTCTTGTTGTAGTATCAAATACATAAATTTTCATCCTAAGGGAATATTTTAGTAATATTTACGGAAGAGGGGAGAAGTTTCGAATTTTTTCATTTAAAGGGACATCGCGCCAACTATAGTGGCGGTGGTGGCTAAAAAGTACAGCGGAGGGGGGGGGGGGGACCGCCATCTAGGATGGCAGGGTGTGTCACGCCCCGACTCGGAATCACCCGAATCATCGTCCTCGCAGGGGGCGTGATGCCGCACGAGCCTGGAGTTGCGCTCGTGCAAGGCAAGATGACAAGTTCTTAAATGGTTATCTTTTGATTCGATATTAACAACGATAGGAAAATAGAGTATACGAAACAATTCTCTTTATTGATATTCGAAACATAGATTACAAAGGCTTCGATAGCCTAACAATATATGCCAGATTGGCTACAACACTCAGGTTCTCTCTTGCCCACAAAGGATTTCACCGTTCCATACATCATGCCTTCTATATCCCGGCCGCATCAATCCAGTTGCGTAGTCCGAGCGTCAATGCGATTGCACGCTTCAATGCGCTTCGGCATTCCAAGCCTCAACACGTTCAAGCAACGCTTCGCCGCGAGCCATCCATTCCCTGCACCCTGCATGAAGCTGGTGGGGGATCAGTACGTTCGTCCTCGCATGTACTGAAGCAAAGATCATCTTTCCAAACCGACATTTTAATATTTATGTTGAATCATGCAACTTAGCTTATGATCTTGCTATGTTCTCCTTAGGGTCAATTTTATGGCATCTTCGAAAGCGTAAAGCATGTTATCATAGCAGCATGTTATCGAATTGAATAGGCAAGCAAACAAGCAATCTCGTGTTTGATTCGTGGCGCGACTTCTTACCAAGTCGACGCACTCGCCCTTGCACCGACGCAAGGTGAATACACCGCATTCCTTCCCTGTCATGTTATATGTGCAACTCTAAGCAGGATCTATATGCGGGACGCATATGCGCCTATACTTTCAACCCATCGTTCCTTAACTATATGAAGGTCGTGGGCGTATCCGCGCCGGAATGGACTAAAGGAGTTTCTCTTTTATCATTCCTTACTTTCTTTTCTCTCATTCTTTTCTCTCTCGAATTTGGGTAGCCCGGCGTTTCACGGGTTGGGTTGCTACCCCAACAACCGAAACTTACCGTGTGCCTACCATCATTTACGGCTTCTCACATTTACGACCGAGAGCTAATCGGACGATTCGCAGATGTGCGCCTATCAAAGATTAACTTCCCTACTAGGCCGAACGATCCCGGTGCCCCGGTGCACCCGTTCGGAGGGAAACACCCGTGCACGGGCTATTATCACGAGAAATTCTCAAGCCCATCCCATTCGACCATGCAACGCACTATCATTCAAACAACCAAGCATAGCCTTGAGTCCAAGACTCAGACTTTATCATCTCGCGTCTCTTCCGTTAACTTTCTGTGTTCTTACGTTTCATACTTCATTTTCAATGGTTCAATGGCATCGTGCCTCAACTCAATGCTCGTCAACGGAACGACCCGAAGGTCTCGAACACCTTTCGAGGTACCATGTCATAGCCGACAGTTCCGCCACATTCATGTCACAACTGTATTCTCTCGCAACGAAGCCATCTTTTATTATCCCGTGCACGTAGGCACGTTTCGACCGTATTTCCAATGTTCTATAACTTAGCATTCAATGTTCGGGGCTTGCGCGCTAGGACGCTCGCCTATTGTCTTTCAATGTTCTAGCCGTCTAACTCGTGCATCAAAGGCACGGTATGGTTCGTGCACTAAGGCACTCGCCGAGTACAGTTATCCCATGTTTTACGGCTTGCGCACCGAGGCGCTCGCCTTAGCGATATCCAATGTTCCATAGCGACTCGTGCATATGATGCACGTATCAATTCAATTGTTCTAACTTAGTGTTCGACTCACACTATGATTTATCTCCGATCGGGCTACGCCCGTGGCGTCGATAGGTTAACTTTAGCATACAATGATATATTTGACTTATCGAATGAAGGAGTAAAGAAGTCAATCCTCCCACCTTGAGTCGATACGCCTTCGTCGTTTCGCCGAGCCGATGCGGCTCGATTCCCTAACTTTGTTGCACGGCCACTCTCCTGACTTAGCCATTTGAGCACTTCGTGCTTCGTTGAGTTATACGCCCAATTCGCCTTAGCATGCCCAAGTCTTAGCCCGTCGCAAGGCGACGATTTGATTTCGCGGACCCCTTACTAAATATTGCAAAAGATCGACCTCTAATATTTTCCCGTCAAAGTATAACCTGCACACGAAACCAACTAAAGTCAAGACTTGCATCGATTTGGACTTGCGCCTTGGTCGATTCGATTTCTTAAAATCTTCGAGCCGATTTAACGCACTCATCCTTCGGGGCAACGCGGCGCTTCGCATTGATTCATTCGATGCATTCTTCGGGACAAGGCAACTCTTCGCATCGTCTTAGTTCGATGCATTGCTCGGGACAACTTAGCCCTCGTATTATTTTGCATCGATACATTTCCTTGCGTCAACGGGACTCGTTAAGTCAACGCTTCAGCGTAATGCGCCGTGCGGAGCGGGGCATTACAGAATATACCACTCAAAACAAGGTTCGTCCTCGAACCAAAACCAACACTCCGACTAAGTATTTTATAGATCGTTTCACGATCTCGCCCCACCAATGTTGTTTGATTTCATAATATCTCGCAAGCTTTCCATTAACATTTCAAAGTCATCCCCGCAGCTCGATTTGAATTTTGTATACAACTCGATTTGGATTCGTACCTATATTCAAGGCGTCCCGAAGATATATGTATTTCGACCAAGCCCAGTCGTAGCAAATTAGAATAAAGCTGACAGGTAAATTTCAATCCTATGCTTGCCATCTCTTACTCTCGATCGGACTTATCCTTAGCAACCGTTCTCGAAATTTCATCGCGTACGTATATTCGATACATACGTGATTTATTCAATAAAGCCACTGTACGCTACGCGATTCAAATCGCCTTTCTTATTTCGTATTTTTCATACGGACTACCAACTCTATGCGTCGCGTCCAGCCGTCGCGCATCCAATCACAACGAGTCTCCGCAATGCCTTGCGTTCGAAGTCGTCACCCAACTATTCTCGAAGTCTTGCTTATGCACTTATCTTCATACATTTTCCTTTGTTGACTTGCAAATGCATCAACATTCTGGGCTACGCCCGCTAGGTTACTTTTCCAGGCACCGTACTTAACTTCTTTCGACGTAACTTTAAATTGACATTGCACAAAGGCCACAATCTATCCGACACGAAAGTTTACAGCAAGGCGACAGTGCTCAAGACAACGATCGCCTTAGCACGAAGGTCTTTACGACGCGTCTTACATTCAATTTCCTAACGAGTAGGAATTCACTAGCCAAATTCCCAACTTATCCATCTCGCAACATCGAATATAAGTTCGATTCACGCAAGCTCAATTGCAAGGTGAATCCGAATCTAACAACATGACTCGTAAGTCATTTTCTTATCATTCCCTCTCGTGCATAGCACGTTCCTCGCAATCGCCTAGACTTATCGTCAACATGCACCGTGTTATATTTGTTATCGGTGCAATCTCATATGCGATATCGCATGGGTCATCTTACGGTCTGTAGCATTCAATTCGATTTGGCGGTCAAGTCTTCTAGGGTCCGCTGCCCCGAAGCTACGCTCGATAACTGTGGATCATCACCGAAGGACAGTTTACTACGAACCATGCTATATCTTATTTCGGAGCCAAATCACGTTCCGACGATTCTATGTGACTACCCAATTTCGGACAAACCATTTCTATCGGCGCAACTGATGCACAACTATCCTCCGAGTCAAATCATGCACTGCCGTCGATGATTCCGCAATTTACGAAACATCTATTCGCATCAAGTTTGAGTCTATCTTATTTGCGGGTCGACACACGAGATGCTATACGCATCGAGCAATCGTCGATGACTTATAGTCTCGTCTTTGATCAATCACAAAATTTACGATCAACCAAGTTCGTTCATTCTCGTATCCTTACTTACAAAATTTTGATAGCGCAAGGCGCAATCCATTTTGTATTCTCATATTGTGTTTACGTTTCCTTACGTATCGATCTCGATACGCCGTATCAATTTCGATAACGTAGGGGTCAACTTTGAACCCGCTTCAACATCGACTTCTTGCATTACATACTTCCAAGTTCGCAACGAACTTTTCCATACGCATCCACTCGTTCTCCGATTCGCCGCATCCCGCTATACTTTGATCGCGTAACTGAGTTACCGATTATCCAACATCGAGCCCTCAAGTTATACGATCACGCCCTCTAAGTTTTGCGTGTTTTCCAGTCGTACTCAAATGAGTGTCGCCGTAGCGTAACCAACTATTTCTTAGGCACGATTACTCACGTCAACCAACTCTTCACCGAAGTCGCAATTCGTACAATTCGATTACAATTCGCATCGTCTAACATTCCTATCGAAATCGCAATGCGTGCGATTCGATTCGTCTCGCCCAACATTTATACCGAGATCGCAAGTCATGCGACTCATTTGTAAGCTCGAGTTTTCCTTTTCCGTCGATCAGATTATTACGTCAAGGCATAACCGTTTTGCTAGTCTCGGTCGTCCGACCAACTTATAACTTCCGTCCGACGTATCGTTCATCGATACGAGTCTCGCCTTACCGTCCCAACCGATTTTTGAAGATCACTTGCACAAACATACCGTCATACAAATTTTCAATCGAGTCTCGGTACTCCCCCGTCTGTTGCGGACAAACCTTCCGCAATTCTCACAACGCGTCGATGCAATTCATCGTACGAGTGTTATACCATATACCACTCGAAATCGAGTTATTCATCGCCTACGTGGTATAGCATATGCCACTCGGAATTCAAGCTATTTCCCTCGCATTATACTTAGTATAGACCAACGATCTCTTCCGACTCACGATTTCTGCAGTGATCATACTTGATCACAACCGTAACTTTGATTCTATCAAACCCGACGCAACTCGGTCAATGTTCTCGTTTGCCAACATAAGTTTGGTGTGCAACCGAACGATTCGTTCTATCGATTTACGATTTCAATACTTTCCTTACTTGCATCTCGTGCAATAATTTATTTGATATACGTTGCACCCCGTGCAACAAATTTTACTTTCGATACGCATTGCACATCGTGCTACGATTTATTTCCGACATTTTATTTCACTTTGTACAACGATTCATTTCCAATTTCCTTTGCACTCCGTGCAACGATTAATCTGATATGCGTTGCACCACGTGCAATGATTTTACTTTCAATATGCGTTGCACATCGTGCAACGATCATTTTCGACATTTACCGCACCTCGTGCGGTGAATTACTCTCGACTTTCCAAGTCAATGCACAATCCGTTTTAACACATTCGGTATTGGCTATCACTTCTCACTTTCATTTTAACGCATATTCACCATTACTCGTTGCATTTCGTGCATCGTTTTATTTTTCTTCCAACATGTTATATTGCAACAACAACATCCCAAATCGTATTTCACAATTTGTTGCGCTTGCAGCAACTAACATTTTCACGGCTCGTTGCATACAATGCAATATACCCTTTGCGACTTTCCTTAGCAAACATCATGAAATTTCTAAAACACATGCGACAAAATTTCATGATTTGTATTAGACTTATTGTATGGAACATCCAGTGCGGCATCGAGTAGAGTCAAGAGTGATATCAAGTGGTGGTGGGCAACTTTTTGAATTGTAATGAAGCGAGCGTCCAGAGGAAATTGAGCCTAGAGCACTGATACCAATTTGTCACGCCCCGACTCGGAATCACCCGAATCATCGTCCTCGCAGGGGGCGTGATGCCGCACGAGCCTGGAGTTGCGCTTGTGCAAGGCAAGATGACAAGTTCTCAAATGGTTATCTTTTGATTCGATATTAACAACGATAGGAAAATAGAGTATACGAAACAATTCTCTTTATTGATATTCGAAACATAGATTACAAAGGCTTCGATAGCCTAACAATATATGCCAGATTGGCTACAACACTCAGGTTCTCTCTTGCCCACAAAGGATTTCACCGTTCCATACATCATGTCTTCTATATCCCGGCCGCATCAATCCAGTTGCGTAGTCCGAGCGTCAATACGATTGCACGCTTCAATGCGCTTCGACATTCCAAGCCTCAACACGTTCAAGCAACGCTTCGCCGCGAGCCATCCATTCCCTGCACCCTGCATGAAGCTGGTGGGGGATCAGTACGTTCGTCCTCGCATGTACTGAAGCAAAGATCATCTTTCCAAACCGACATTTTAATATTTATGTTGAATCATGCAACTTAGCTTATGATCTTCCTATGTTCTCCTTAGGGTCAATTTTATGGCATCTTCGAAAGCGTAAAGCATGTTATCATAGCAGCATGTTATCGAATTGAATAGGCAAGCAAACAAGCAATCTCGTGTTTGATTCGTGGCGCGACTTCTTACCAAGTCGATGCACTCGCCCTTGCACCGACGCAAGGTGAATACGCCGCATTCCTTCCCTGTCATGTTATATGTGCAACTCTAAGCAGGATCTATATGCGGGACGCATATGCGCCTACACTTTCAACCTATCGTTCCTTAACTATATGAAGGTCGTGGGCGTATCCGCGCCGGAATGGACTAAAGAAGTTTCTCTTTTATCATTCCTTACTTTCTTTTCTCTCCTTCTTTTCTCTCTCGAATTTGGGTAGTCCGACGTTTCACGGGTTGGGTTGCTACCCCAACAACCGAAACTTACCGTGTGCCTACCATCATTTGCGGCTTCTCACATTTACGACCGAGAGCTAATCGGACGATTCGCAGATGTGCGCCTATCAAAGATTAACTTCCCTCCTAGGCCGAACGGTCCCGGTGCCCCGGTGCACCCGTTCGGAGGGAAACACCCGTGCACGGGCTATTATCACGAGAAATTCTCAAGCCCATCCCATTCGACCATGCAACGCACTATCATTCAAACAACCAAGCATAGCCTTGAGTCCAAGACTCAGACTTTATCATCTCGCGTCTCTTCCGTTAACTTTCTGTGTTCTTACGTTTCATACTTCATTTTCAATGGTTCAATGGCATCGTGCCTCAACTCAATGCTCGTCAACGGAACGATCCGAAGGTCTCGAACACCTTTCGAGGCACCATGTCATAGCCGACAGTTCCGCCACATTCATGCCACAACTGTATTCTCTCGCAACGAAGCCATCTTTTATTATCCCGTGCACGTAGGCACGTTTCGACCGTATTTCCAATGTTCTATAACTTAGCATTCAATGTTCGGGGCTTGCGCGCTAGGGCGCTCGCCTATTGTCTTTCAATGTTCTAGCCGTCTAACTCGTGCATCAAAGGCACGGTATGGTTCGTGCACTAAGGCACTCGCCGAGTACAGTTATCCCATGTTTTACGGCTTGCGCACCGAGGCGCTCGCCTTAGCGATATCCAATGTTCCATAGCGACTCGTGCATATGATGCACGTATCAATTCAATTGTTCTAACTTAGTGTTCGACTCACACTATGATTTATCTCCGATCGGGCTACGCCCGTGGCGTCGATAGGTTAACTTTAGCATACAATGATATATTTGACTTATCGAATGAAGGAGTAAAAGAAGTCAATCCTCCCACCTTGAGTCGATACGCCTTTGTCGTTTCGCCGAGCCGATGCAGCTCGATTCCCTAACTTTGTTGCACGGTCACTCTCCTGACATAGCCATTTGAGCACTTCGTGCTTCGTTGAGTTATACGCCCAATTCGCCTTAGCATGCCCAAGTCTTAGCCCGTCGCAAGGCGACGATTTGATTTCGCGGACCCCTTACTAAATATTGCAAAAGATCGACCTCTAATATTTTCCCGTCAAAGTATAACCTGCACACGAAACCAACTAAAGTCAAGACTTGCATCGATTTGGACTTGCGCCTTGGTCGATTCGATTTCTTAAAATCTTCGAGCCGATTTAACACACTCATCCTTCGGGGCAACGTGGCGCTTCGCATCGATTCATTCGATGCATTCTTCGGGACAAGGCAACTCTTCGCATCGTCTTAGTTCGATGCTTTGCTCGGGACAACTTAGCCCTCGTATCGTTTTGCATCGATACATTTCCTTGCGTCAACGGGACTCGTTGAGTCAACGCTTCAGCGTAATGCGCCGTGCGGAGCGGGGCATTACAGGGTGGAGGGAAGGCCGCTATCCTAGATGGCGCGGTCTAGAGAGAGGGAGAGAGAGAGAGGAGAGAGGCTAGGGAGAGAGAGAGAGAGAGAGAGAGAGAGAGAGAGAGAGAGAGAGAGAGAGAGGAGAGAGGCTAGAGAGAGGGGGGGCCAAGGGAGAGAGAGAGGAGAAAGTCTAGGGAGAGAGGGAGAGAGGCTAGAGAGAGGGGGGACTACCATCTAGGATGGCGGGGTGGAAGAGACATTTAACAGAGGAGGGGGTGGGGATTTATCAGCAACGTTAACTTCCTCACCAAATTAGATGGCGGTCTTAGATACGTTACTTTACAACGTCACATTTATCTGCTATAAAACACATACACATCTTGAACAATCCCATTCACTCAATCGCATTCACTCATACTCTCCAGTAGTCTAACAACTTCTTCTCTCCTTTAGCCACTCCACACCATCAGCTCCTCTCCAGCACTCCAACAATATCATCTCTCATACAATTCCGACAACACTCAGAGCAATAGTTTTTCTCCTCCGCCAGCAAGAATTTTTCTCCTCCGGCAGCAATAGTTTTTTCTTGATGGATCGCAGTCTAAGAATAATATGCTCGCATGGAGGTAATGTAACGGTTTAGATTACAAAGGAGGAGAAACCCAAATTTTTTCTACTTATCCGAGTATTATTTTTGAAATTTTACGTAATATTATTATTGAACGTTGTTCTATTAATTATGAATTTATTTTGAAATTTGTTTTTGGTTCTAGATGTTTTTTAATAGATGGCGACGAAGCATGAAATTTTATTGTTGAGATTAATTCACAATCACGATATATAAATATATTTGTTATTCAAGTATCATAAACATTTCATAACAGAAATAGTGAATATTTTTCTAATTACCAGCATGTTAGTCAGATTGCTAGTTCTTCCCAACCAATTCTTCCAATTTTACTAGAAAATCAGTCATCTGATGAATATGACCATAATGATGATGATGATAATGAAGACGATGATGACGATGGAAATAGTGATAATTTAATTGAAAATTTAGATCATGAGGTAGATGATGATATTGATAATACAATTACTTCTGAATTATTTATCGAAAAAGCATTTTATAGTCGTTCTAAATTTAGTTTTATAAGTAATGTAGCAATTCAACACAATTTTAGTTGTTCAACCAATGTTATGAATAATGCTCGTAGAATTATATATAATTGTGATCAACCGAATTGTAATTGGAGAGTATATGCCAAACCGATTGGATCTGGTAAAATAGTTAAGATTGCTAAATTAGAAAGTCGACACTCTTGTTTAGGTGGACTAACGACCGGACGTCATCGACTAGCTACCGCTGCATGGGTGAAAACATATATAATTGATATAATAAGAGACAATCAATCTTATAGTGCATCACAAATTGTTAAAGATGTATATAGGGAACATCGTGTACATAGTTCTTATTCCAAAGCTTGGAGAGCTAGAGAGATGACATTAGCTGAAATAAATGGTAGTTACATAGAGGCATATGCTAGTCTTGAGGAGTATGATTTTAGAATTATGGAGACGAATCCAGGTAGTAGATGTTTTCTTAAAACCACTAAAAATAATAGGTTCCAAAGAATTTTTATTTGTTTTAAGGCGTGCATTGACGGATTTTTAAGGGGCTATTTACAGGTTATTAGTACCGATGCTACATTTCTTTCATCTAAATTTTAAGGTATCTTATTTATTGCTTGTGTTCACGATCCTAACTATCAGTTATATCCTATTGCCTGTGTTGTTGCTGAAAGTGAAAATACTGATTCTTGGTCTTGGTTCTTAAACTCTTTTAGAACATCTTTTGAAAGTTATTTTAATGAATGGAGTAGAATTTTATTTATTTCTGATAAGCAAAAGAGATTAATACATGCTATGCGTGAAATCTTTCCAGAATCGTCTCATTTTTTTGCATACAATATTTTTAAAAAAATGAAACAAGTTGCGAAAGTAAGAACATTTCAAAACTTGTTAGACTCGCTTGCTAGATCATACAATCGAACAGATGCTGAGATCTTGTTTGTAATAATTAAAGCCGATAATATAATGGTGTACAGTTGTCTTATTGGTGTGAACGATAAAAAATGTCGTTTTGAACATTAGATAACAGCATATGCTCCTTGCCCCATATTAGATATTAATACTTCTAATCTTGCTGAATGTTTTAACAACTGGATTAAGAGATTACGAGATAAACCAATAACAACACTTATCGATGGTATCATAGCAAAGATTATAATACTTCATGACAAGAACAGAAACATTGCTGAAAATCTAGACATATTATTGTCCGAAGATGTTAAATACTGTGGCATGTATCAACAGAGAAAGGAATCATCTAGAAATATTAGGTATTGATAGCAATAGATACGAAATAGTAGATCGTGCAACAAGTAGAACATATATTGTACGATTAGAAGACAGGACATGTACATGTTGTAGGTGGTACCATACTTATATACCATGTATACAAGTATTTTTTGTGTGTAGATATATTCTAATATAAATATTCAAAGTTTTTATCATGCACTATATATTTTCTACGGAGAACCTGAGAAGTGTATATGAACCAAAAATGGAACCAATTCTAATTTTCTACAAGATTCAAGCTCCTTTGGTAAGTGTCACCCGCAGTTTTTCAAATTTGGGGTATTTTTGTCATTTTCAAGTTTAATAATATTTTAGGAATTTTATGTGATTTTATATGATTTTTAGGAATTTATTTGAGTCGGTTTGAATTTTATCCAATTCGGACCCAATTTGGAGACCCGGGTAGCCTGGACCCTAGTAGGACCCCCATACTAGCTGGGCTTAGCCCATGTACCATCATAAATAGGCTAGAAATTATTAACCTATTTTTCATGACTTAATTAGTCATTTTAGAGGCTTAATTAGTCGTTTAGAATCGAACCGAATCAAACCGAACCAACTCGAATTGGATTTGAACCCAAACCAAGCTTAAAGGGTTATGGGCTATTGGATCCCAACCCAATAACCCCAAATAGCCATGGCCGGCCAAGTGAAGACCACCCCCTCCCCTTTACTTCTTCATTAAGTCACTCTCTCTCTTTCAAATTTTCTTTTCTCTCTCTCAAGCTTTCTTCTTCCCTACAAGAACAAGCCTAGGTATGCATTTAAATCCCCTATTTATTGCTCTTTGCTTTTGATGTCTTCACATTAATTAGAGAGGATGAGATTCTCTACACTTTGCCCCTAGATTTCATTAGGTTCCCTAAAATCTAGGTTAAGGGATTAATTAGGAGTTTTATATTAAATGGTATGTATATATATATATATATATGTAAATATATATGTGTATATATGTATGTATGTATTATATGTATTTGTGTGTGTGTGTGTGTAGAGAGTGGTGGAAGTGAGAGAATGGTGGTGGTGGTGTATGAGTGAGAGTAGTGGTGGAGTTGTCATGTGTGTGTGTGTGTGTATGTGGTTATATACATATACATAAGTATTATATATGGTTGTGTGTATATATATGTATTTATATGTGTGTGTGTGTTTTTATGTATACGTGGTCGTGTGTGTGTGTGTTATATATAGGTAGAGGGATGGATAGATATATATATATGTATATATAGATAGAGATATATATAGGATTGATATGTATATACATAAAGGGTCGAGAGGGAGAGAAGTAGTGCCAGCAGCAGCAGCTGCAGGACTGCAGCAGCAGCAGCAGTCTTAAGCAGTAGCAGCAGCAGCTTAAGCAGTAGCAGGGGCAGCGTAGGGGCAGCCATAGCAGGATTTGGACTGCCACAGTGGCGGCAGTCCTAGTTCTGCCAGGAACACAACAGTCCCCCCCTCTATGGCCTTAAGCCTAAACCCCCCTTTTTCACCTAGTATATATATATATATATATATATATATATATATATATAGATATATATATATATAAGTATTATATATGGTTGGAATCGTAGAGAAGAGTAGAAAAAGATTATGAAATGAGAAATTAGAAAAGGATTTGAGGTTGGGAGGAAAGATTGAAAGAAGTTGGAAGAAGAGGAAAAAGGCTAGAATAGAAAAGGGGAAAAACCGAGTTAGAGGGCGAAACAGAGTTCGGAGTATCCAATTGAGTTGAAACTTGGCGTGGGGTATGAATACGTGATTTAGATTTTGCGGGTAAGATCCCGGGTGGAAATCGGGGTCGTGGGGCGCCGGTATCGCGCCGTGTCAGCGCGTATCTCAAAATACTTGAGATATCTGCAACGGGCCGTATCGTGGACTGGATGCCCGCGTTACCCAAGTATTTTGGTAGATATTATATGTATAGGATAGTACCATACTACCCTAGGGAGATCGGGTCAAAATAACGAGCGTAGGTGGGTTAACTAGCTAGTCGCCGAAGGGTGAAATTTGGCCTTTTTAAGGCTAAAATAGGAATTTGGCCTACGGCCGAGAAATTGAGTTTGAAGTCCAAGATGGACTTCGATATAGGTTGTATAGGTTGGTAATGGGTAGAAATAGTCGTCTAAACCTAGTTTTGACTCCGGTTGACCACGGTTGACTTTTTAGGCTAAAAGTCAACTAAGGGTCAACACTTTACCCAATTTGGTCCCAAATTCCATCCAACTTGGACCGTTGACTAAAAATCAACTATTAGTCACCAGTGACCTAGAGTTGACCTAGTGTTGACCTCGAGTTGACCAGAATTGACCCGTTGACCAAAAGTCAACGTTAAACCAGTTTTTGACCTAGATTGATCCGGTTTAACTTCTAATGTTCTCCCATGACCAAGATTGACCCGACTAGGCATGTCTTGACCTAGGATGACTAAATAGGGTTTATTTTGATTTAACTTTACTTCCTGAACTTAGTATTGATACGTCTTGTTCTCTATAGGTCCTCGAGACGCTGCATTTGCTCCGATTGACGTACCATATCATATTTCAGGCGAGTACATTCTCTGACACTTTTCCAATTTATGCTGACTGATATAATCCATGTAATTAGTGTAGATATGCTTGTTCTCGACACATTGGTCACACGGGTTGGTATTCATGGATCCCGACATGAGGTGTTATTCCTTGTTGTCTTGGTATGTCTTGTGCAAGCCCCCTTGTAGTTCTTGTGCAGTACATGGACGCCGATTCTCGAGGAGACTAGCTCCCTTCTCATAGAATCCCGTGTCGTGACGTGTCTTGTTTGGATCCACTCTACCAGTCGGGGACGGGGAGTATTAGTGTAGACATGTGGTCATTATCCACCTTGTTACTCTTGTAGACCTTGTGAGTGTTAATCATACACTCCACGTATGATTAACCAGGCCAGTAGACCTTGTGCAAGACCCAAGCCGGCCACATATTGTAGCTAGTATTCACACACCTAGATATATGATTCTTGATTCTTGTACATGCCATGATCAGTTTACTTGCCTTGTTCTAGCTTCAGTTTTACAGCTTACCTTGCCATGATTCTCACATGTACATTCCATGATTTTCTTGTATATACTCTCTATTTACAGATTATAGCTTTTGTCATATCTTGTGAAATGTTGTTAGTGGATTGTACTCGTTCCATCCTGACAGGATATGTTGAAAATATTACAGATGCAGATGAGGGAGACTACTGTACCTACTACGGTCCGGATGACGTAGTGGGAATAGACTTGGAGACTTTGGTCCAGCAGGGGTTAGCTCCGCCTGACGAGACCCTACCCATTACTTAGTTAGTGTAGGTCTTTTGTACTGGACATTGTCTCCAGCTACTTTTGAGACTGTATTACATTTTGGACTGTACTAGAGACTTGGACTGTATATATTCTTTGTGTCTGGACTTGACAGGTTATTATTATTTTATCGTCTTGTTGTCTTTACATTTCAGTCTTTACTTTGTTATCTTAGAGTCGTGATTGAGTACTCGTATATATATATTCATTGCTTGTCCTCCGTTCGGAGTTGACCATGGACTTGACAGGTTTTTGTTATATATATATAAACTGTTTAGAAGTAGAAAATCCACAGCGTTCCACGCCGATTTTTCGGTGAGGGCTGGGCGTTGTCGCGTCACGTGCCCTTTTAGCGGGTGCGGGTCGTGACACGTTTTAGTGGTGGCCCACGCAGGTCAGAAGTCGCAATTAGTGCGATGTCGTAGCGGCACTCGTCTTAGAGTGTTGACTACGAGCCTGTGTTACACATAGGTGGTAGTAGGCTAAGAGTGCTCAATCACAGTAGGATCTTTCCTTGCTTATCTTGCTTATCGTCTTTGATATTGATTTACTGTATTCTAGCTGTCCTCCCTTGATATTGCCTTCATGTGCCATATTGATATCTTCTTTTCAATTTGTCTCCAGGATAGTTATGACTCACTCTCCTGGCGAGGAGCACGGGGAGACGGAGAGGTCTGCCACCTCTGGCGGACAGGCTCCGGTCACCTCCCCTGCAAACGGGACTTCTGTTGGAGCTCTCGGAGGTACTCCTCCAGCTACCTCGATGACAGTTCCTGGGGTCATTTCGGGTACTCTTCCCGCAGTGCCCGGGGCCACGACGGGAGCAGTCGGGGGCGTTCTTCCTCCTCCTGTGCAGCGGATTCCTCCGCCAGTTGCAGGCGTACTTCCACCTCCACCTCCTCTGCCTACGGATATGGGGCAGATGCTTACCTTCCTCCAGCAGATACTGGAGACTCAGAGAGCCCAGACCGAGGCTCAGCAGAGGCAGACAGACGCGATGCGTCAGGGCATGGAGGATGCCCATCAGTTGGCCCTTGCAGCCGTGGAGCAGAGGGCTCCTCATCTGGGGACGCGTACGAGGTACGGGGACATCCAGGACTTCAAGAAGCTCGGGCCCCGTGACTTTAGCGGGACCGAGGGCGTGGTCTATGCAGACGATTGGCTCGAGGATATCGAGCGGCAGATGAGGGCCTGCCGCCTGGCAGAGGACCTGAGGGTCGAGGCGGTAGGTTTGCAGTTGCTAGACATTGCGCGCACTTGGTTCAGAAACGAGCCAGCCCTAGCTGGAGAGGGCCATACTTGGGCAGAGTTCACGCTCCTCTTCAGGGAGAAGTTCTTTTCCCCCACGGATAAGATTGACCTGGTGCGGCAGTTCCAGGATCTGCAGCAGGGCAGTCTATCTGTGGAGGAGTACGCTGCGGAGTTCGGCCGTCTGAGCCGATATGCAGATTATATGGTTCGAGACCCGGAGATCAGGGCGAGCCGGTTCAGGAAGGGACTTTCTTGGGAGGTCAAGCACCTCATTCCCTCTTTATATGAGACGTACACCCAGATCTATACGGAGGCCCGCAAGGTAGAGCGGGAGTGGGGCTTGAAGCCCAAGAGGGAGCGTGATCATTTCTCGGGAGCTTCTAGCAGCGCGGGGGCTGCTAAGCGCCCTCAGCTTCAGCATCGTTCTTTCCAGCATCACCAGCCGCAGGTTCAGACCCGAGCACCAGTTCAGCAGCAGGTGCAGCACACTCAGCCGAGGCAGGCACAGCATGGGGCTCCTTGCCACTTCTGCAGGAGGCCTGGTCACGTTTGGGAGGTTTGTCGGAAGAGGCTGGGTTTGTGCCTCTATTGCGGGGAGGCTGGACATCAGTTGAGGGATTGTCCTGCGAACCCTCGCAGGGTGGCCCGTGGAGCAGTAGCAGCTCAGGGGGCACCGGCGAGAGTTCCTACAGTGCAGCAGAGGGGTCCACTTCCGACCCAGCAGCAGCGGTTTGTTCAGCACCACCAGCAGCGGGGTGGTCAGGGTAGAGCCTTTGCTCTTGCAGCTGAGGAGATCGAGCCAGTCGCAGATGTAGTTGCAGGTTCGGTTCTTCTTGATTCTTTTCCTGCCTTAGCATTGTTTGATTCAGGTGCTACGCACAGTTTTGTGTCAGTTTCTTTTGCACTTAGGCACAACATCATTGCTGAATATCTGGGTAGGACTTGCAAGATTATGACTGGGAATGGCATCATCCTAGTTAATAATGTTTGCAAGGGGCGGAGAGTTTCCTTGAGAGGCCGGGAGCTAAGTGCGTGTTTGCTCGTAATGCCACTTCCGAGTTACGATGTGGTACTCGGGATGGATTGGTTGAGCATGCACCACGCTAGCATCGACTGCAGAGGGGGCAGGATTCTATTTAGGCCGCCGGGAGAGCCGGAGTATGAGTTTTCCAGGGGTGCAGTGGAGCAGGGAGATGGTTTCTGCGGAGCGTTATTGGCGGGGCCGGTGTTGCCACATCCACTTATTGCTGAGTACTTGGATGTCTTTCCGGAGGAGCTGCCCGGGATGCCGCCAGATCGTGATGTTGAGTTCTCTATAGATCTAGTGCCGGGCGCCGAGCCTATCTCCCAGCACGTCTATAGAGTCAACAATAGCGAGTTAGCGGAGTTGAAGAAGCAGGTCGACGAGCTGGAGGACAAGGGCTTTATTCGATCTAGTTCTTCACCTTGGGGCGCGCCAGTTCTTTTCGTCCCCAAGAAGGATGGTACGGTACGTCTGTGTATTGATTACAGGGCGCTCAACAACCTTACCATCAAGAACAAGTATCCTCTGCCGAGGATTGATGACTTGTTCGACCAGTTGAGCGGCGCGAGGGTGTTCTCGAAGATCGACTTGCGTACTGGGTACCATCAGCTGAAGGTGAAGCGGGATGACATTTCGAAGACTGCCTTTCGGACCCGCTATGGCCAGTATGAGTATACCGTCATGCCGTTTGGGTTGACCAACGCACCGGCGGTATTCATGAACTTGATGAACAAGGTATTTCACCAGTACCTTGACAAGTTCGTGGTGGTCTTCATTGATGACATTCTCATCTATTCGAAGACACCAGAGGAGCACGAGGAGCACCTGAGGATTGTGTTGGACACTCTCAGGAGGGAGCAGCTGTACGGGAAGTTGTCCAAGTGCGAGTTCTTCTTGGATCGCGTGGAGTTCCTAGGCCATGTTGTCTCTGGCGAGGGGATTTTCGTGGATCCGAAGAAGATTTCTGCAGTAGAGTCCTGGTCGACGCCGAGCTCAGTAGCAGAGGTTCGGAGTTTTCTGGGTCTGGCAGGTTACTACCGGAGGTTCGTACAGGACTTTTCCAGGATTGCCCAGCCGATGACCCGCCTTACCAGGAAGGACGAGGAGTTTGTTTGGTCCGATGAGTGCCAGGCCGCCTTCGAGGAGTTGAAGGCGAGGTTGACTACAGCTCCTATCTTGACGCTGCCATCTGGATCTGGTGGTTATATGATCTATAGTGATGCTTCAGGACGGGGTTTGGGTTGTGTGCTTCAGCAGCACGGGAAGGTGATTGCCTATGCATCCAGGCAGTTACGTCCTCATGAGAGGAATTACCCTACCCACGATCTTGAGCTGGCAGCGGTCATCTTTGCTTTGAAGCTGTGGAAACACTATCTGTACGGAGAGCGAGTTGAGATCTATACAGATCACAAGAGCTTGAAGTACGTGTTTACCCAGAAGGAGCTGAATATGAGGCAGAGGCGATGGTTAGAGCTGATGAAGGATTTTGATATATCCTTGCAGTACCATCCGGGGAAGGCCAACGTGGTCGCGGATGCTTTGAGCAGGTATCCCGTGGCTATGTGGTTGACGATGGATCGTCACCTTCTGGCAGATCTAGAGAGCTTGGGCATAGAGGTGATAGTTCCTGGGTTCGAGGCGCAGATGTGGGGTCTGCAGGTGCAGTCGGAGCTGATGGACAGAGTCAGGGCAGCTCAGTTTGAGGATGAGGCTCTGAAGGTCATCAGGGAGCAGGTCCAGATGGGACTGTTGGAGGAGTTCTCTTTAGCAGGGGATGGGTCGTTGAGGCATGGTACCAGATTGTGCGTGCCGAGCGGAGGACTTCGGGAGGAGGTTCTTCAGGAGGCGCACCGTTCTCAGTACTCTATGCATCCCGGAGCCAACAAGATGTATAGGGACCTGAGACAGCATGTTTGGTGGTATGGCATGAAGCGAGAGGTGGCTCAGTTCGTTGCGAGATGCTTAGTGTGCCAGCAGGTGAAGGCCGGGAGGCAGAGACCCGGTGGATTGCTCCAGCCACTCCCCATTCCTGAGTGGAAGTGGGAGCATATCACTATGGACTTTGTATCTGGACTTCCGCGCTCTCCAGGAGGGAAGGATGCGATTTGGGTCATTGTTGATCGATTGACCAAATCGGCCCACTTTTTGCCTTTCAAGGTGGGTTTGTCGACGGAGAGGTTGGCCGAGATGTACGTGCGGCAGATAGTCCGATTACATGGGGTGCCAGTGAGTATAGTCTCGGATCGGGACAGCCGATTCACTTCCCACTTCTGGCAGAGTTTGCAGCTTAGCTTGGGCACATCGCTCAAGTTCAGTACAGCATATCACCCCCAGACAGACGGGCAGTCGGAGAGGACGATTCAGACCCTCGAGGATATGCTGCGTACCTGTGTCTTGGACTTCGGGGGATCTTGGGAGGACCACCTTCACTTGGTAGAGTTTGCTTACAACAACAGCTACCAAGCCAGTATAGAGATGTCACCTTTCGAGGCTCTATACGGACGGAGGTGTCGTACTCCCTTGTCTTGGGATGATGTCGGTGAGAGGGTTTTGCTTGGCCCTGAGATGGTAGTAGATGCTGCAGAGAAGGTCAGGGTTATCAGAGATAGACTTCGGGTGGCGCAGGATAGGCAGCGGCACTGGGCCGATAGCCACCGGAGACCATTGGAGTTCGAGGTATAGTCTAGATTTTTTCTAGTATTTGAGTCTGATTGTGATTGTTTTAGATAAGCTCTAAGTCTTGTTTTGTTCTTAGGTTGATGATCTTGTCTTTCTGCGGATTTCTCCGACGCGTGGCACGATTCGTTTTGGTGGCGGCGGGAAGCTTAGTCCACGATACATCAGACCATTCCGTATCCTGGACAGGGTCGGTGCAGTAGCTTACCGACTGGAGTTACCGCCTGCACTAGAGGGAGTGCACAGTGTGTTCCACGTGTCGCAGCTGAGACGGTACGTGGCAGATCCCAGTCACGTCTTAGACCACTCCGAGATCGTAGTGGGACCGACACTCAGCTACCCAGAGAAGCCGGTCGAGATCTTGGACCGAAGAGAGAAGGTGCTCCGGAACCAGGTCATTCCCTTGGTTCGCGTTGCATGGAGACACCACTCTCCAGGTGAGTCCACCTGGGAGAGAGAGGACGACATGCGGGAGCGATTCCCATATCTCTTCGAGCCTTGAGGTAAATTCTTTCTTTTTCTTCCTTGTTCTGTTCATGATTGCTGTGTTAGCCCTCATTCAATTTCGAGGACGAAAATTTTTTAAGGTGGGTAGATTTGTCACCTCCAGTTTTTCAAATTTGGGGTATTTTTGTCATTTTCAAGTTTAATAATATTTTAGGAATTTTATGTGATTTTATATGATTTTTAGGAATTTATTTGAGTCGGTTTGAATTTTATCCAATTCGGACCCAATTTGGAGACCCGGGTAGCCTGGACCCTAGTGGGACCCCCATACTAGCTGGACTTAGCCCATGTACCATCATAAATAGGCTAGAAATTATTAACCTATTTTCCATGACTTAATTAGTCATTTTAGAGGCTTAATTAGTCGTTTAGAATCGAACTGAATCAAACCGAACCAACTCGAATTGGATTTGAACCCAAACCAAGCTTAAAGGGTTATGGGCTATTGGATCCCAACCCAATAACCCCAAATAGCCATGGCCGGCCAAGTGAAGACCACCCCCTCCCCTTTACTTCTTCATTAAGTTACTCTCTCTCTTTCAAATTTTCTTTTCTCTCTCTCAAGCTTTCTTCTTCCCTACAAGAACAAGCCTAGGTATGCATTTAAATCCCCTATTTATTGCTCTTTGCTTTTGATGTCTTCACATTAATTAGAGAGGATGAGATTCTCTACACTTTGCCCCTAGATTTCATTAGGTTCCCTAAAATCTAGGTTAAGGGATTAATTAGGAGTTTTATATTAAATGGTATGTATATATATATATATGTAAATATATATGTGTATATATGTATGTATGTATTATATGTATTTGTGTGTGTGTGTGTGTGTAGAGAGTGGTGGAAGTGAGAGAATGGTGGTGGTGGTGTATGAGTGAGAGTAGTGGTGGAGTTGTCATGTGTGTGTGTGTGTGTATGTGGTTATATACATATACATAAGTATTATATATGGTTGTGTGTATATATATGTATTTATATGTGTGTGTGTGTTTATATGTATACGTGGTCGTGTGTGTGTGTTATATATATAGGTAGAGGGATGGATAGATATATATATATGTATATATAGATAGAGATATATATAGGATTGATATGTATATACATAAAGGGTCGAGAGGGAGAGAAGTAGTGCCAGCAGCAGCAGCTGCAGGACTGCAGCAGCAGCAGCAGTCTTAAGCAGTAGCAGCAGCAGCTTAAGCAGTAGCAGGGGCAGCGTAGGGGCAGCCATAGCAGGATTTGGACTGCCACAGTGGCGGCAGTCCTAGTTCTGCCAGGAACACAACAGTCCCCCCCCTCTATGGCCTTAAGCCTAAACCCCCCTTTTTCACCTAGTATATATATATATATATGGATATATATATATATATATATATATAAGTATTATATATTGTTGGAATCGTAGAGAAGAGTAGAAAAAGATTATGAAATGAGAAATTAGAAAAGGATTTGAGGTTGGGAGGAAAGATTGAAAGAAGTTGGAAGAAGAGGAAAAAGGCTAGAATAGAAAAGGGGAAAAACCGAGTTAGAGGGCGAAACGGAGTTCGGAGTATCCGATTGAGTTGAAACTTGGCGTGGGGTATGAATACGTGATTTAGATTTTGTGGGTAAGCTCCCGGGTGGAAATCGGGGTCGTGGGGCGCCGGTATCGCGCCGTGTCAGCGCGTATCTCAAAATACTTGAGATATCTGCAACGGGCCGTATCGTGGACTGGATGCCCGCGTTACCCAAGTATTTTGGTAGATATTATATGTATAGGATAGTACCATACTACCCTAGGGAGATCGGGTCAAAATAACGAGCGTAGGTGGGTTAACTAGCTAGTCGCCGAAGGGTGAAATTTGGCCTTTTTAAGGCTAAAATAGGAATTTGGCCTACGGCCGAGAAATTGAGTTTGAAGTCCAAGATGGACTTCGATATAGGTTGTATAGGTTGGTAATGGATAGAAATAGTCGTCTAAACCTAGTTTTGACTCCGGTTGACCACGGTTGACTTTTTAGGCTAAAAGTCAACTAAGGGTCAACACTTTACCCAATTTGGTCCCAAATTCCATCCAACTTGGACCGTTGACTAAAAATCAACTATTAGTCACCAGTGACCTAGAGTTGACCTAGTGTTGACCTCGAGTTGACCAGAATTGACCCGTTGACCAAAAGTCAACGTTAAACCAGTTTTTGACCTAGATTGATCCGGTTTAACTTCTAATGTTCTCCCATGACCAAGATTGACCCGACTAGGCATGTCTTGACCTAGGATGACTAAATAGGGTTTATTTTGATTTAACTTTACTTCCTGAACTTAGTATTGATACGTCTTGTTCTCTATAGGTCCTCGAGACGCTGCATTTGCTCCGATTGACGTACCATATCATATTTCAGGCGAGTACATTCTCTGACACTTTTCCAATTTATGCTGACTGATATAATCCATGTAATTAGTGTAGATATGCTTGTTCTCGACACATTGGTCACACGGGTTGGTATTCATGGATCCCGACATGAGGTGTTATTCCTTGTTGTCTTGGTATGTCTTGTGCAAGCCCCCTTGTAGTTCTTGTGCAGTACATGGACGCCGATTCTCGAGGAGACTAGCTCCCTTCTCGTAGAATCCCGTGTCGTGACGTGTCTTGTTTGGATCCACTCTACCAGTCGGGGACGGGGAGTATTAGTGTAGACATGTGGTCATTATCCACCTTGTTACTCTTGTAGACCTTGTGAGTGTTAATCATACACTCCACGTATGATTAACCAGGCCAGTAGACCTTGTGCAAGACCCAAGCCGGCCACATGTTGTAGCTAGTATTCACACACCTAGATATATGATTCTTGATTCTTGTACATGCCATGATCAGTTTACTTGCCTTGTTCTAGCTTCAGTTTTACAGCTTACCTTGCCATGATTCTCACATGTACATTCCATGATTTTCTTGTATATACTCTCTATTTACAGATTATAGCTTTTGTCATATCTTGTGAAATGTTGTTAGTGGATTGTACTCGTTCCATCCTGACAGGATATGTTGAAAATATTACAGATGCAGATGAGGGAGACTACTGTACCTACTACGGTCCGGATGACGTAGTGGAAATAGACTTGGAGACTTTGGTCCAGCAGGGGTTAGCTCCGCCTGACGAGACCCTACCCATTACTTAGTTAGTGTAGGTCTTTTGTACTGGACATTGTCTCCAGCTACTTTTGAGACTGTATTACATTTTGGACTGTACTAGAGACTTGGACTGTATATATATTCTTTGTGTCTGGACTTGACAGGTTATTATTATTTTATCGTCTTATTGTCTTTATATTTCAGTCTTTACTTTGTTATCTTAGAGTCGTGATTGAGTACTCGTATATATATATTCATTGCTTGTCCTCCGTTCGGAGTTGACCATGGACTTGACAGGTTTTTGTTATATATATATAAACTGTTTAGAAGTAGAAAATCCACAGCGTTCCACGCCGATTTTTTGGTGAGGGCTGGGCGTTGTCGCGTCACGTGCCCTTTTAGCGGGTGCGGGTCGTGACAGTAAGAGGAAAAATTGGAGTGCCGGACGTACGACGCAAACCCGAAAGACCAAAGAAGAACCGCATCCAATCCTGGGAATCATCAACAAGAGAACTTCGTTGCGGTAATTGTGGTGTGATGGGTCACAACCGAAGGAGATGTATAAGTCAGCCAAGAGAGTAAAGTATAATTGCAAATGCACTTAGAAATATTGTACTGGCCTAATATTGTTACAAATTATACTTGCAAATAATAAAAGTTGACAAACTTGGTTTCATTCCAAACTTACAAATATTGTCTTAGCCAAACATTGTTACAAATTGTCACGCCCCGACTCGTCGAATCGGTCGCCATCGTCTTGACTCGATATAAATCGATCCCACGGGTCGGGACGTGATGCCGTGCAAGTCTTTATTGGACTTGTACAAGACAAGAATGTGCAATTGAAAATTCCTTTTTGACATGACGCGTTGAAATTAAACAGTGCAGAGAGTTGAAGACATAGCATAGGAAGAAATTTAGCTTTTCATTCATAAACTTACAAAGTATGTGCAAGGTCATTTTTACATTACATATGCCGTTGCGGCTACATCTTGAAACACAAAAGAAAAACTCTCGACAAGCTTGCCCTGAAATAATCCTTGTCGTTCCATACATTCACTCCCCTTTATACATTTGAACAAAAGCCTTCGATCTGAGTTGGGCTTCAAAATACTTCAAAATAGGAGAGCTTCGTGCCGTCTCCCGTTCTTCAGCTTCAGGTCTAGTCTCGAGCTCCCGCAGCGCGCTCGTTACCTGGGGAGTTGGGGATTAGCACACTTGCTAGTGGATGGGACGAACCCACTCGTCTAAACCGACACTGCTCATTAAGGATTCTAGCATACGAAGTGATCTTTCTATTTAGAACTATATGAATTGCAGTTCATATCAAAGGCACATTTTTAAACGATAACACATGACAAATTTTAAGCATTCTTACAACGGCCATGCTCCTTTTCTGCACAAAATATACATAATACTTGCCACCTGCACAAGACAATAGGTGAGCATGCAATGTAGCTCCCCTTTCCGAAAATTTGGTAATATTTATTTATTATTTATTCGAATGGTGATTTTTAGATTTGTAAATAAATGTTATTTCGTGTACACAATTTTATGTGAAGGACCTACTTTAGAAATTAAGATTTTATTAGGTCCATCGAGAAAATACAGATAGAGATATGTATATATATAGGTTATATATATTTGTATAATTATATATATATATATATATATATATATATATATCTATATAATATATATATATTATTATATATAATATATATTATATATATTGGATTATATATAGGAATATACGGGCACCTATATATTTTGTGTAAATATATGTATATAGTATGAAGAGGAATATAATATTTATCGATATCTATATATATATAGGAAAATATAGGGACATATATTTTGTGTAGATATTTAAATGTGTATAAATAACATGTATATTATATATATATATATATATATATATAT